>WNNJ02000681.1:0-94558 GCA_012934845.2 Pomphorhynchus laevis | reverse complement strand
TTTTTTTTTTTTAATTTTAATAAATTTTATCGTTATGTAATAAATTAATTGTATAAAATCTTATATTATTATTTATTATTTATAATTATTTATCTTTATTTTAATCTATATAAAGTACATAGACTCAGTTATTGATCTGATTTATTCTACTGACACATTATTATTGACCTGTGGACTTTGTTTTCCCGGTAACATAACCTGTCAGAAATACTGAATTTATGTATTATTAGTTACGACGTTATTATTTTTCTGCTTACTTTCAAACGAGTTTAATTGATTTTCATTAAATCTTATCTTGATATGAATATAAATTGTATAACATCTTATATAATTATTTACTATTTATTATTTATCTTTATTTTTGATTTATATATAGTATAAAATACGTAGACTCAGTTAGCTGATCTAATGTTAATTTATTATAATTTTAAACGCATATCGTAAATCAGCTAAAATCATTAACTGAAACAAAATATACCAGCTTATGCTCGCTACCTATGAATTATAAGTTGAATATTATATAAATTTAGTAGTTTGATTCATAAATTCAAAATACATAATTAAATGATTTCGCTCACACACAATCGTTACCCTCTTTAAGATTAATTCACCAGTTAAGAATTCTAAGCCGATTCAGAAAAGCTCACAAAGTCAGCACACTTTGACATTTTATTTTTATTTTCAAATATTTGTCTATAACTATCTGTTTATTATTCAAGCTGTTTAAATAAAAAGCACGTTGATATTAGCTGTTTGAATAATTAGCGTTGCATTATTTCATTTAAAGATTTTTTAATTTTTTTATATTTTATATTATAAAGTTACGAATACTGGAGTGATGTGGATTTATAAATTTTAAAATTTAGAAAAAGAACAAAAGTATATGGAGATTATGAAAAAGAAGTTTGGTGATACTGTTCTGCATGAAACAGAAGTTATACTTGAAGATTTGAAGCGTTCGATAAAGTTTACAAATGAGTCACTTACAAAGGTTATTATTTTGTATTTATTTTCAAATATTTTAAATTGATCATTACCAATTTAATTTGTTTTGAAGTGTTTCTTTTATATCAGTTGCTATTATATAAAATTTGAACTTATACAATTATTTGATGTAATCTTCGCCTAGACCTAATAATTATTTAAGTAGCTATAAATATTTACTTCGTTAGCACTCCTTGATGGTATGTTTAAAATACCAACAATAAGAAAATTCATTTATTACATATATTCCCATTCTTTCTACCAAAGGTTTGCAAATTTTTTCTTTTGAAGACAATAACTATTGTTTTGTAAAATATACTGACATTACATACTGGCATAAAAATATACTGCCATATCTAAAAGGCCTACAAACTTTTAGCTGCAATTTCTCTATTGAATAGGTTGACCGGGTCACCATCTAGAACACTTTAAAAAATATTGAACAGAAAATGCAAAGTTTTAGCTATTTTAGTTTGCGCTAAAGCCGAGTTCTATTATCGACACATATATAGTGGTTTTCTTATAGATTTTATAAAATAAATTTTATATTTACAGTTTTAAAACGAATAAAATTATATTATTATAATATTTTGTTCAATCATCTCACGATGAATACAATGAGCACCGAATTAAACCCTGTTTATAATAAATTACTATTTGGTACCAACAAAAGAACAGTTATGTTGTACAAGCAAGAATAATTTTAATTTCAATTGATATACGTATTAAAACGAAACATTTATTTAAGGAAAAATCAGTAACTTAATTTTGTGGGCATTTATATTCAGATCTGATGACTGTGATCACCGAAATATAGCCTGCTTATAATAAATGACTATTTAGGACCAGCAAAAGAACATTTTAGATACATATGCAAGAATAATTGTGTATTTATTATGACTAAGATGGGAATTGTTCTCTTTATGACATAATATTTTGGACTTTAATTAAAAGAAACTGACCATTGTTTTGAAAAGTATTTGCTAACAACTTAAATAGTTATTCTATTAAATACTTTATTAAATTCTTGTAGTTTTTATTGTTTTAGACTCTAGTCACAAATATAGTTATAATATCCCCTCTATTTTGGCCGAATATATCTAAATCATCAATCACATTACCAAAATATTTGCTTAACGCTCAACAAGAATTAGTTAAAATATATGAAGAGCAAACGTGCTCGAATTTCAAATTAAATTGGTATTCACTCTACGGTAAGCTTTTTTCACATGTTTAAATTAACGTAATCGAACGTGATTTCGTCGATAACGTGAACATCAGTTAGTCATTTGATTTTTCTTAACATCAAATTATTTATTTGATTGTTAATAAATTACTATTTTTTTCAAAATATGTCTTTGACATAAAATAGATTCTGTATGCTTTTGGAAATTCATGATTATAATACATGCGAACATGAACTTAATTTGCTTGTAAAAGACACATTGAAAAATACACATTAAGCAAAATACAATTTTACATTTAATATTAATTAAATAATTTACTAATTTATTTATTTTATAATAAAATTTTTTTTATTTAATTTTCTATTTTTCTTAGTTTAATTTGTGTTTTTCGTTATGTTTTTGTTAGACTTTTTTTACTTTTAAATTTTCTATTTATTAGTTTATTTATTATATAGTGTCTATTAATATTATTATAATAATTTTACAATAATTAGTGTTATTAATTTTATAGTTAATATAAAAAATATAATTTATTTTAGTAATTAATTATTAATTAATAAATTAATTTATATTTTTCAATTTTTTTTACAATTTACAATTATTTATTTGATATTTAATAAATTACTTTCTATTTTTCTTTGTTATATTTGTTTTTTCCTGTTGTTTTTGTCGGAATTTTTTACGTCTAAATTTTTTATTGGTTTATTTATTATGTAGTTTCTATTAATATAATTATTATAATGATTTTATAATAATTATTGTTTTTAATTTTATATTTTGTTAATATAAAAATATAAAATAATACTTTTATTTTTTTTCAATTTTATTTTAATTAGACATTACGTTCATTCACATGAAGTTTTCAGCTAGCATGTTTTTACATTAAATTGATTAATAATTTATATTTTATTTATATAAATTTAAATTATTGTTATAGATTATTATTTATAGAATTAAAAATCATTATTATTTTTGAATTTTCAGAATCGATATTAAAAAGGTAAAATTTACCTCACAATTTTATTTTTGTTTTTTTTGAGCGTTTATATTAAGATAGATATTGTGTTTTTTTCAATAACTCACTAAAAATAATTCCAGTATTGATTATTAGTCTGTTTGCATCTCTTTCCTCTTCATTTGTAAGGTTTTTGGTTATTAGTCACCAATAAGTTTTATGGCGGCGAAATCAAAAATTTTGTAAATCTAAGCTAAGTTTTAAAAAATCTAAGTCAAGTTAACTTAAATCTAAGCTAATAAATCTAAGTTAACTTAAATATATAATTTAAGTTAATAACAAATAAATTTATTTTCAATATTGGTTTTTAGTCCAATTACCGACACGATAAAGATAACTTATTGTTTGCTTCACTTTTGACTTATTACCGTCCTGATCACAACAACAATTATCAAAACGAGCCAACCAGTTTATACCCCGTACAACGAGGTGATGTGTCTTCAGCCATAGCTAATCACATTTATTAAACTTAACAAAGATCGACTTTAATAACGTTATAGCGATATGATGATAATCATGCTCGCAGACTTATCAGATAGTCCATTTTTAAAAAACAACTTGAGCTTAAATCTCTTAGGTAATGATAGAATTACATGATCATTCTTCCAGTTATGACTACTATATAAATTAGTTGACTTATTTTGATAATTGTTGTTGTCATCAGGACTGTAATAAATCGAAAGCTTAGCAAAAATAAGTTATATTTTTCGTTTCGGTAATTATACCAAAAATCAATAATGAAAGTAACTTTGATAAGAATGCAAACTTAAACTAACTTCTGACAAATAAAAGGTGTTACAACGGTAGATAACGAATTAATTTATAACTACTCTTTTTTATAAAATATTTGTTATTATTTTATTTGAACATTCTTCTTTGATAAGACATTTGAAATGTTTTCAGTCCTCGTTTAAAATTTGTTTTCACTTAGGCTTGGTTGATATTGAATTGGAGATTAACAATAAAACTGTGATTTTATTAGTTACTGTAATTGAAGCTTCAATAATCGACATTTTTCAATCAAAAGGTAAAGAAATATATTGGAAAAATTCAATTACATTGAAATATAATTGTGAAATATAAAGGTTACAAAATATAATTTATGAGATCATTTCCTCTTATCTGTATAAAATCGGTGCTCAACTAATTGTTTGCATGTCCTAATTATACAAGGTATTTAAAATTAATATGATTACAATATGAGTTCAATACTAAAAATATGCTTGATTTAATACCAATATAGAAGCCTGACTAAGATTATTTTTATACTTGAAAATAAAAATTGATTGATCGATTAATCGAAAATCTAATCGATTGATCGATCATCAAACGAATGTAGAAATCAATTAATCCTAACTTATGAAATATTGAGAGGAATGAAATTCTTTTAAAATATAGTGAATTCATATAAAAGTAAGTAAAGTATGAAAAAATAATTATGAAAAACAAATATGAAATATGAAATTGTAATAAGTGATATATATTGTTGATATTAATGATAAATCAATAATCTAAGGTTATTTTAAAATAAATTATTTGAATTATTTAAAATAAATTAATACAATAAATGTGATCAGCCTTAAATTTTAGCGTCGGGCCAGATTCGGCACAAGTACTGGTCGTTGCCCATTTGTGACTCAGACCGCTGTAATTAATATTTTCCAAGTATTTAATAAGCACAATAATGTCTTTATTATTTTCTTTAAAATATTAAATTGGTAACTTAAAGATTAAAAATACTTTATTTTTATATATAATGACGTTATATAGATATATAAATATATACGATATAAAGAAAATATAACATATTTTCATATTTTTATATGATATAACATATAAAAATATAGATAACGTATAAATAACGTATAATTTAAATCAAATCGTAGATTAAGTACACAAAGTACTAAATCGTTTCGCAGAACAATAAAAATATAAGAACAGTTTGAAAAGTTTAATATGTTCTTGAGAATATATTATTCTCAAAATCGCAGAAATTTCTAAATATGTCAATTGTACTGACAGCTAGTGCCAAAAAGCATTTTAAGCCCATGGCTAAAAACAACGAATTCATTAAATTTTCAAATTAGAAGTCAAATCAGTCGTAAATTTATAATTTAAATTTTTTGAATCTTTATTTTTTATCTTTTGTTTTTATCGACTTGGCTTCGGGTTTCAACACGGAGCAGAGGAAGTTGCACACGCAACTCGCTGCTATCTAGCGAACATTGGCAGTGGACAGGCTATTTTGAAAATCGACTTCGCAAACGCTTTCTCTGAGCCGCGATGCGATGTTGACAGTAATAGGCGGAGAGTTACCGGAGCTGTATCCATGCCTGTCCAGCTGCTACTCCAGCAAATCGGTCCTACGTTTTGGCCAGTACACGTTAATATCAGACGAGGAACCACGCAAGGCGATCATTTCGGTCCGCTGCTCTTCTGCCTGACTGCCTTGACACTGACAAAGCGCATCAAGTCTGAGTGTAATATCTGGTACATGGATGATGCCACGTTAGGTGGTGATGTGAACACGTTGCTCTTAGACTGGAGTATGTTGACGGCTCGGGATAAGGAGCTGGGACTCGTCATCAATGTTGGCAAGTGTGAGCTCATTACTGACGACAACGATGTTGTTAGAAGTTTCAAGGCAGTCGCTCCAGACGTCGAACACGTCGACCCAGCATCAGCAATGTTACTTTGAGCACCAATCGGATGTGAGAAGAGCGTGGACAAGACATTGGAAGTAAAACTGCATGAATTACAACGCATGTCTAGCCGGCTATCGCTTCTATAAGCTCACGATGCGCTGTTCCTGCTAAAAGACTGCTCCGCAATACCGAAGACGATCTTCACTTTACGCTGCGCGCCATGCTACAGGAATCAGCTGTTGTTTGAATACGACAATGAAATTCGGTCGTCGTTACAGTCCGTCCTCAATATTGCGCTGTCCGATTGGACATGGGACCAGGCATTACTACCGGTTGCTAACGGCGGACTCGGCATCAGGAGAGCGACGGATATTGCTCTACCGGCCTTCCTATCATCTGTCGCCGGGTCGCAAACACTCATAACTCGGATCCTGCCAGGGCGACTAAATGACTACCGCGTTATCAGCGAACCGACATACACTACTGCAGTGACCGAATGGCAGTCTCGAGCGGGTTTCATGCCAGTCCAACCGTCCTTTGCTACAGAACAGAAATTCTGGGATACTCTGTTGGTTACTGTCCCGTGAGCGAAAGTGTTGTCAGCTGCACTTGACCAGGCGAGCAAAGCGCGTCTAATTGCGGCTACTGCACCTCATTCTGGGGCCTTCCTTCACACACCTCCATGTTCGTCGCTCGGCACAAGACTCGACGACTCGTCACTACGCATCGCTAATGCCTGCGCCTCGGTGCCCCAGTCTGTCTGCCACATGTATGTGTCTGCGGAGCGGATGTAGACGCCAGCGGACGACATGGGCTCAGCTGCCACAAATCCATCAGTGGACTGTCACGCCACAGCGCAGTCAACGATCTCATCAAGCGTGCACTTATGTCGGCAGAAATCCCATCGCGTCTGAAGCTGAAGTCACTGGCGCAACATGATGACAGGCGACCGGATGGATTGTCACTGACTCCATGGTCAAGTTGCAGGTGTTTGGCTTGGGACTTCACTTGCCCAGACACCTTGGCACCGAGTCATCTAAATGAAGCTGTGACCACACCGGGAGCGGTAGCCAGTGGAACAGAGGACAATAAACGCAGCAATTACTCCTTCCTGACACCGATCTACAATTTTGTGCCGTCGCCGTGGAAACGCTTGGTGCGTTGGGCCCAGAGGCGGGTGGCCTTATGCACGAAATATATCGGCGGATAGCAGCAGTGACCAGAGAGCGGCGGTCCACGGATTTCCTGCTGCAGAGGCTGAGCGTTGCCATCCAACGCGGTAACGCTAGTTGCGTTCTGGGCACGGTTGAGGGTACGAGCGATAGACAAGACTTAGACACAATTTATTATTTGTAATTTTTGGTTTTTTTGAAAATACATATATATTATATAAATTTATATTTTATATTTTTTAAATAAAATATTTTGTGATATTACCGTTTAAATTAAGCAATTTGTTTCACACATTACAATTAAATTTTTGTCTTAACCTGAATTGTGGCAATGTTCTTAACGATTATAAACAAAATAAATATACTTTTTAAAATTTGTGAAGTTAATATGTTAATATTATTACAATAGAATGATATAATATTATAATATTACATGTATTATTGTATTTTATAAAAAGATTTAATTTCGATTGAAGTTTTTATCTCCGTAAAACTAATTTTCAATCTAGAGGAATGGAATCTGCATGACATGGCTACAACACTAAACATTAGTCCTTATTTCATTCGAAAACATTTGGATTTTTGGATATCGTATAAACTAATTCGTGAAGCCAGCAATGATTTCTACGTTTTAACGGAGGACAAATGCAGCGGAATGGTGATTATCCTAAAATTTTAATTAATATGTTTCTATTTTTATTCGTATCGATTTGTAAAATATCGCATATTTCGGATTTATTTTATAAATTATCAATAATTCATTAAATTTATTTACTAATTTATTAATTATAATTAAAATTTTAATTTATTGCTAGTGTTTTGCTTATTAATTAGAACAAAACGTTTGTTTGAGATATAAAAATAACGAATTAATTATTTATTCATAAAATTAATAATTATTAATAGCTTATATTATTATTTAAATTCATTAGAGTGAATAAGTGCTTAAGATATTTTGATTTTGGTAAAATTTATGTTCATAAATTGGCGGTTCGGAGCGCTACTTCAATTACACAATTTAATTGTTAAATATCTTTAATCCCACTAACAATCTGTACCGTCTGTCACTAAACAGTTCGCCTTTAGGTGTTACTATAAAGTGCACGCGTAGTGGCAGTATTTAGCGAGCAATTAAAATATCAATCTGTAATTATCTATAATTATTTGATGTCATTTTATTATTGATTATTTGATAAGAGTTGTTTAAGTTTATATTGATTTTCAATTATTAAATTCTTATTGACATTTTAATTATACTCAATAAATTTATTTTTTTATTGTGTAACTTGTTCGTTCACTACTGCACTGATCGAAATTTTATTATTTTTAAATGCTGATAAGTTCACATTTTTAAATTAAATTTAACTCAAATATATAGATTCGTATTCGAATATAATTAATCTGTAATTAACTTACATTTAATTATTATTTTGAAGTTATTTTTAATTAAAGTATTGTTTTATAATTATGAATTGATTGATATCGAATTTAATTTGTCAAATATTAAATTTAATCAATTAAATTATGAACATTATGTTCCTATACGATACGCATTCATTGTTGCAAAATCATTTCGGTAGACGTCAAATCAATCAGAAAGTAACGATTCTGACTAGTTATTTCGATAGTTGCAGATACATCTAGTTGTGTTTAACAGTTAAAGACTCAGATGTCAATTAAGATTCTAACTCACTCTCTTTGTACTTTTACGTTAACATAAGCGCACTTAATTCTTTCTGAAATGCCCACAAACATTTTAATGATTGGTACCAAAGAAACGATATTTGCATAAAGTCTTATTATATCTAATATTATTAGTATTTTAAATTATGTATATTCTTGTTACAAAATACAGATTTATGTTTTACGTGTCGATAGTCGTTGTCGTCATTAGTGTTCAATGTTAGTGTTCAATGTTAGTGTTCAATGTTAGAAATTCGATTTTTAAATTTAAGGTGGCGGAATGCATGACTTATATTTATTTCTGTAGCAAGTTTGACTTCTATCACATGAATAACAGTTATGCTGAACAAATAATTTAATATGATATTATTTAGCGTGTAGAGCGATCCAATATTGAATGGCTACTTGATGACCAAGAAGTTGAATACTCGATTAAACAAAGTGAGGATGTTAAAAAGGAAAAATACCTTAAGGTTTTTATGGTACATTTTTATTTTTGTGATTAATGGTTTCAATGTTTATAGTTATGCTGGCAGTATGTGTCGTCAATGTTGAAAGGTGCTCGTTCAATTGCTCCAACTAAGGTATCATTTCTACTTAAACACCACGCAACAAGCATAACCAGAGAACTATTGGAACGGGACATACAACAAATGTTAGAAGAGCACTTGGCTACTGGAGAACTGTTAATAAACACAGATGGGCTTTATGAATTAAGGAAAGAATAAATTAATTTTATACTTTTGCACATTTGTATACAACAAATCAGTTTAAAAAACTAATAAATCAACTTTTCAACTTTCAGCTTGGTATTTTATTACGTGCTTTGGTAAAGATCAATCCAGATTTAATTTAAATAATGACTAATCGTAGATTTGATTTTCGGAAGAGTCAATCGTACATTTTATAACAGCAATATTTACGAAAATAATTGTAATCACATAAAATGTTTCGTCAATATATATTTACCGAATTATTTTAAATCAAAAAATAATAAGAAATTAATATCACAGATATTGAAAAATACAAAATGTTTTTTAAGACGCATTTTTGATCATCGCAAATTCAATGGTGAATAAATCCTTTATTTTCGCAAGATATCGAATTTATAGAGCTCATTAATTATACAAATTAATCAGTTAATCGTCATTTTATTCTCAGTTATACGTTCATTTATCAGTTCATTTTAACAGTTCTTTATATTAATTGGGTGTTGTATACACATTCTCAGTTTTCATTTCATTTTCATATAAAATGGGCAGCTTTCGATTGCTATCTCCTGTCTAGTTATGACAACCATATCCAAGTCAAGTAACAAATAGCCAACACGTATTTTACGTTACATTTCAATAGTTTTGCGCATGTTTTAAAATACCGGAAATCCAACAATTTTGGAAATTATTTGATTCTTTAATTTAGCAACTTGGATTAGCTAAGCAGCGATTTGAATTCTTCTTGCTCTCTGTTAACTTATAATTCAATATCGTTTTTTAACATTTTTTATCATTTTCATTGATAATGCATTCCTTAAAATATCAATTTCAATTTTTTTTTTAAATTTCATTAATTTAATAAATCTCAAATTTCTAATTAATTTCTTATATTAAATTATAATAATTATTATATAATAATTATATTATAATTTTATAATCATTAATTATAATCATTTCTTATATAATAAATTATAAATTCAACATATTTTACTATGCTATACTATATTTTATTAAATGTTTGTTCAAACAATGAAAAAAACTTTTTATGAAATATAAGAATAGTGGTTATGGCATATATATATTGTGAGAGTTGTTAATTCTCATAAAAATATTAATCAGTTAATTAAAGTTCGCGCTTAATTCAGCAAATGCGATTTGATTTTGTAAAATATCATACAATATCGAAGTTTCCCAAGTTTAGTGATTTTCGTAGGTATTAAAAAGCTGCGTATTAAAAAGCTGCTTTTAGCAGGTTTAGTGCTTTTCAACACAGATATTAGAATAAGGTACACTAAATTATTAAATTTCATCAGAAGATATACGTCATTAGCACGTATTTGGCCTCGCTGATATGTTGGGTCAAGGAATATGATCCGAATCCTGATAGCATAGCATTTCCTCCTAATGACCTCTAGTCCTTATTCTTATAAATCGTCTGTTATTTTTGTTATTCAATTCGTAAAAATTGACTTTTATTTTAAATTTAAATTTTAAAATTTTAACTTTATATAGATTTTATTATTAATATATTCTTATATAATTATATAATTATTTATTATTTATTTTTATTTTATTTTATATATAGTATAAAATACGTAAACTCAGTTACCTGGAATTATTTATTAAAATATTTGGATTGAGTAAACACTATTTAATGTTCAGTCAGAAAAAATTGCAAAAATACATTTATCCGTGACTTTCGTTTGCCATATTAGAAAATAAATTTACAAATTATTCTTATGATTAATTAAAACATTTATCACTGATCGGTTTGGTATTATCCTCGTGTGGTTGTTTGAATCCTATCAGTATCACTGTACACTACAATCAGCGTGGGTGGACCTCATCAGCAGTTAGCCCACGCCTACATTTCGTTTTTTGGTCATGTTACTGCTTCTTCTGAACTCATTGTCGTCGGAATGCTGGTTTTTATTTTGCTTATATAATATCAAATTCCACAATTAATGTGTTTTATATTTGATGTGAGCGGTAACTAATATGCGCAATTCGAATCCACCACACACCGATTTTTTATTCCGTTCTTATACGAAATGTTCACTGGACAGTAAACCGTAAGCTGTCTTTTTACTATTGTGAATATTGCATACACGAGCCATTATTCTTAACTGGTCGGTTTGATATTATCCTCGTGTGGTTGTTTAAATCCTATCAGCATCACTGTACACTACAATCAGCGTGGGTGGACCTCATCAGCAGTGAGCCCACGCCTACATTTCGTGTTTCGGTCTTGTTACTGCTTCTGCTTAACATCTTGTCGCCGAAATGCTGGTTTATATTTGGCTTATATAATATTAAATTACACAATTAATGTGTTCTATATTTGGTGTGGGCGGTAACTAATATTCGCAATTCGAATCCACCACACACCGATTTTTTTTATTCCGTTCTTATACGAAATGTTCACTGGACAGTAAACCGTAAGCTGTCTTTTTACTATTGTGAATATTGCATACACGAGCCGTTATTCTTAACTGGTCGGTTTGATATTATCCTCGTGTGGTTGTTTAAATCCTATCAGCATCACTGTACACTACAATCAGCGTGGGTGGACCTCATCAGCAGTGAGCCCACACCTACATTTCGTGTTTCGGTCCTTTTACTGCCTCTGCTGATTCCTTGTCGCCGAAATGCTGGTTTATATTTGGCTTATATAATATTAAATTACACAATTAATGTGTTCTATATTTGGTGTGGGCGGTAACTAATATTCGCAATTCGAATCCACAACACAACGATTATTTTATTCCGTTCTTATACGAAATGTTAAAACATTTATATTGCAATAATTTATTTTCAATTACTTCTGCAGTCGCCAATGACTGAAGAGAAGGTTTTGACTATTTGGGAAGCGTATAATACAAATCTGGAGTTACAACTATCACAGGGAACTAAATCTAAACCGCAGTTGTTTACTTACGCTAACAACGTTACAGTTCATAACGTTGCAAATCAATTTACGTAAGGAATTTTCTCTACTGATCAATGTCAAGAAAGTTATTCCTTTTGATGAACTTAACGTTGGCAAATCAATTTACTTAAGGAATTTTCCAAACTGTTCAATCTCAAAAGCAGTCAAGGCTTTGAATTTCTAATTGAAAGTCGTTGCAAGCCATCGATTTATAATAAAGCGGTCTGTTTTTTCAAACGTAAGTTTCTACCGATATACACCATGAATTGAAGCTAAATCGATTTAACGTTATGTATTTTCTTACAATGCACTATTAAACGTTATCATTTATTATTTTTAAATTTATTGAAAATGCGATATCTGCAAAGCAAATAAAGGAGATAATTGCTGTTGTTCTGATACCATTTATATTAGAAATTCCTTAAAAAATTCCAAAATTGATTTATTAATTAATAAATTAATTTTTAATTAATTAATTTCTGAAATAATTAATTCCAGAATTAATTATTATATATTTGTATTTATGTATTTATTTGTTACATAAATAATATTCATTACACGTAATGCCACCGATATCATTGATACTTTGTGTATGAGATACGAAACTAATGTAAGTTATCAATCAATTAACTGACAGTAGAAAGTAGGATTAAATTTTGCAAAGTAATTTTAGATGAATACCTCAGTTTCTCACATCTTTGATATTCTGTTCATTCAATTACTTAATATTTAAATAAAAGGAGATATCCGTTTCGAGGCTTTGGATAATTGAATAAGTTATCTGGCCTATTCGATATAAATAATAAATAAAGAAGATACGATATAAATAAGATATGCGAAAATGACGCCAGTATGCCTAAAAATATATTACATTACATTTTGCTTACACATATTGTATTTGTAAGTGGAAACATGTGTATTGAACTTTATCATTTTACATTTATAATTTTAGAAAATTTATAAAATTATAAATTGAATAATACTTATTCAATTTATAATTGAATAAGTTAGCTGGCTTATTCGATATACATAAGATATAGAGACATAATTTTACACGAATATTACATGAACATATATAACCATGATTTTTAGTATTTTAGATTTAACCGAATGTATCCATTAAAATAAAACTAATGTTACTGGATAAACAAACGTTTAAGCTAATCGAGATCCTTATTTTAAAATATATATTGATGTTTATCATGTTACAACCATCAGTCAATAAGGTAACTTTTAGGAATCATTGAATAAAATCTATTTTCTCGTATCTTTGATATTCTGTTAATTCAATTGTTTTTGATATTAAAATAAAAGGTATATGCCTTTCGAGGCGTAGAATAACTGAATAAATTATCTGCTTTATTCAAGATAGAGGCAACTCAACAATATAAGTAACGACATATATTATCTCAAAAATAATGCTGGTTTCGATTAATAGAAATATCAACTTTATTTATCAACTTTATTTATTCATTGTGATTCATTGCCGAAATTTACGTATTCTTAGTTTTAAAAAACAACCTAAAAAGGATGTTTGAAATTAAATTTCTTAACTTTATCTATTTTCCACCTATCTCGTTAAATCACATTGAGAATATAAGTTCTACCCTGTAATAGGGTAGAACTGACGTGCATCAGGATCGTCATCATAGTATAAACGCTTGGTGTACAACAGTATCTGTAAAAATATGGAACTATTAGCAGAAAATTTTTAATCTTTAAATGACATGGGCGATAGCATTTGATGGCAATTTTCCTATTATCAATAAAAAAAATTGTTCTTACAACTATCTTTAATATAATATAAATATATTTAAGAGATTAGAATAAATATATAAAACTTATTAAATGTAATACGATAGAAAAACTTTAATGGATGTTACCATTAAAATCCTTTAAATTCCTTTGAATGTACTGTATAATTATATTTATACTAAAATATCAATCTATTTATAGTATAAATAGATTTATACTATAAATCTATTTACTATATTTCCGTTAACTTGCTATATTTTTATTAATGTATTATATTTTACTAATCTATCAATATATAGTAAAAAATTAAAAAGAATTGGATAAATTAATAATTGAATAAATACTAATGCAAGGAATATTACGTCTTTAAACTATTATGTTTGTTTCATGAATGCTCATTTAATTACTTTGCTTTTCTTGTGATATCACACATTGCCACATTGCGTGTTTTATCCCATTGCATCACTTTAGAGCAGTTGTAAATGATCGAATATTTTTTATTTCGTTTAAATTCGGCTTATCAATATCATGAGAAAATTCACTTTTCACACGCAATATTTTAACAGATTTTTTTACCGACAGATATTGTAACTGCTCAGTATTCTTTATATTTTAATCACTTTGTTGTTTTCTTCTGCTAAATTTAAATACACATAAATTTACATTTATATCTAATTTCACAATTTTATACAACAAAGTTATTTTCTTTATTTTACTTTAAATGAAAATATTGATATTGGCAATAATTAACGGTAAAGATTTTATTAATTACATAAATTTTCTGTAAATTTTATATAAATTTCATGTAATTTACATTTATTTTTACAGACAATATTCGAAATAAAGATCGATATAATACAATATCGAAACAAATATGATTTAAAAAAATAATATTTATTCTTAAAAATTCTTAAAAATTCTTGATTATAACTGCTCTAACTACAATATAATTACAAACTAATAATAAGTATTTTATGAATAAACAAACACGAGATAATTAAAAAGACAGAAAAACTAGACACAGGTTTGGTCAAACAAACATTGATCTTAATCTTGATATCTTCACTGTCTAAGTCTTCTCACACCATAATCAGATCCGGGGTAATCTGAGCCCACCAGCCGATCCAACACACCGCCTTACAACTGAACCACCCGGGGTCTGCCACTCCCCGAAGGATCCAATCGCGGCGGACTATGCTGGGCAGACGAGAGACGAGCAGCTTCAAAAACCTTAGTCTTTGCTCAGGAGAACGTCCTCTAGAAAAGAAGACTAATCCCGAGATAGCCAAGGTACCCCAGAGGCGTACCTGAGTTTTCTCCCTTAATGACATATGTTGAGCCCGTTTCAGGGCCTACCTAGCTTTCTTCAGGATACGTTTGAGTCTATCCAGGTCAGCTTTAGCTTACCATTTTACGGTCACAGTGAACCCCAGGTATCTTACACGACTAGAGAAGATAGGGAGTGGTTGATTATGCAAAGTGGAGGAGAGTGTAGAGAGTGCTAGTCTCTTAAGCTTTTTCTTCGTCGCAGGGGAGCCATGAAAGACAACCACCTGCGATTTGGAGGAGTTTAAAACAAGATTGGGTTGGGGTAACTGGTCTTTTAATCTCAAAAGGAAACGGCTGATGTCAGAGACTACGTCTATGTACCTGCGTCCCGAAAACAGGGCTGTGGTGTCATCAGCGTAAACCACAAGACGTTTTTCGGGTTTAAATATTTTAAAAAGTTGAATGGAATCAGCAAGGAACAAGATAGGAGAAAGAGGTGAGCCTTGAGGCACTCCTGTAATAGGGTAGAACTGACGTGCATCAGGATCGTCATTATAGTATAAACGCTTGGTGTACAACAGTATCTCCACCCTGTTAACAATCCTCGCAGGCAACTGAGGGACCTGAGAGAAGAGATAACAAATGGAATGAAGATGCGGTCAAAATCAGCAGAAAAATCAAGGAAAACAACTACAACGAGTTGAAGACTATTCTCCTGACAGAAGTGCTGCACTTCACCTACTGCTGAATGGACCGAGCGACCCTTGACAAACCCATGGAAACAGGTGGGATTAAATTATGTCAACTCAGATAGTCGCGGATTCTACGCGCAAGCGATTTTTCGTAGATCGATACGAGGAAATTTTGAATCGAGATAGGCCGTAGCTCTTTTGGAGAGTGAACCGGATTTCTCTTATGGATAAAAATTCTCTTACTAATATTGATGCCGGCAACATCAGATGGCGATACTAAAAGCGTAGTGACGGCCAATTCTCTCCTTTGATCAGCTGTTAAAAGCTGACAGAACCGGGAAGAGAGTGAAGCGTTGGTCTTGGAGATGCCCGGAAGAGGCCCCCAGGCATCAAGGATCTCAGAAACTGAGAGATCTTTACTCCTGAAGTTTCCCAAGGCGAGATTGGTTGCGGTGATTGCGTGACTCCATAATTGTGTAGGGCTAGTGACTCCTCCAAAACTTTAACAATACCAATACTACCGATCCAACCAGATGCCCTCTCCTTCCAACAGACAAATCTCTCTTTCTTGAATATCTTTCAGAAGGCAGACAGGGCCGAATTAAGGAGAGCAATGTAGCCCTATCCTTGCCCAGCTGGAACCTATATCTAGTGCTCCAGTATTCTTTCAAGAGAGATTGACGGGCAGAAGCAGAGAGATTGGGTGAATGGAGCATATGTGTAAGGGTCTTGAGTTTTGTTGGAGTGGGATTGAAAATGCGACCTTTGTAGGTAGTTGATAAAATCCCGGTAGCTTGCGAGAAGAGGTAGGAGTTAAATTCGGTTAAGCTCTCTTTCCCAATTCGGGGGAAGAGCCGAACAGCTGCCTGAAAGAGCGCCACTCTAATTGGATCAAAGTGGAATCTCCTCCGAGGCAGCGTGTCAGCCTCAATCCGCCAACGAATTAGGTCATGAGAGGTGGACAGGTATTGCCTCGACTGTTAAGTACAGAGGGGTTTTAACAACCATCTCTCGTGAAGCAGTAGAAGGTCGAGTAGAGAGTTTGTTGTTGAGCAATGAAGGGTAGGGGAAGGTGATTTATGAAGGAAGTACCGGTTCCTAGCTCTGCTGAGTGCAGCATTAATCCAACGACCAGTTCTGTCATTTAAATCACTAAGCACCAAGTCGTAGCCGCTATCAATAATCCGGTCCAGGAGGTCACGGTTCTTGTGAATCTCCCCTGGACAAATGTAGGCATTGGCTAGACTGAAGCGTTTACAGTTCTTACAGAGAGAAATTACTAAACAAGAAAGGGCAGGACAAGAATAGCTTAAAAAGAGGGAAGACCTTAGGGAGCATTTAACTAAGGTCACGAATCCTTGAGAAGAAGAGGAGTGAGGAGGGATAATGTACGGAGTAAAGTGGGAATAAATGTGCTTTGGGGTAAATCGAGTAATGTCCTGGGGTTGACGGATTGACCGCGTCTCCTGAAGGATTATAACATTTGCATCTCGGCCAGAGAGAAGCCTAAGGGCAGAAGCTCCTCCCGAATTCCACTGAAGAATATTCAGTGAAAAAAGCTCATCGCTACTCAACATTGTGTTAGTTCGGCTATACCGGGATTACCACAACTAGACAACACCAAGAACAGAGAAGTCACCCCCTCTGCCACTAGCAAAGTCCGGAGCGGGCACTTCCTCTTGGGCAATATCTTCATTTTCCACCCAAGATCTGCGCTGCTTATTCTTCAGCATCTTACCAATCTTTAAAGGGGGACTACGTCGGCTGACGCTCCTCTCTTCTTAGACTCTGGAACAGGCTGAACCGGAACTTGAGGTGGGCAGAAGGATAGACGTAAATTAGACCATAAAGTTGTCATCTGTTCCATAATATCCCTCTTATTTTGTTCTAGGAAATTGATAATGTTCTCATTGGACATCCTGGAATCAGACTCAAAATTCTTCGGCAACGAATTCCCCTGACCGGCTATAATAGAAGAAAACGTCCCATGAGTACTATGTGCTGAACCTGGATCAAGATGGTACAGTTGATATTTTTTAAATTTTGAGCATTTCAGGGATCAGGCCGGATGGTCCCCCTGGCAATTGTTACAAAAGGGAGAATAGCTATATATCTCCCCTTTAATTAGGAATAGACAATCTGCCTTTGAGCAGACTCCACAACATTGAGGACTATGACATGTAGAAGACCAGTGCTCCCAAAAATGGCACGTGTTACAATGTGGATAAGTCCACTGATCCTCTTCAATTATCGTGAAAACTAGGTTGTAACCCAAAAAGGGATTTCTTTCGGAAATAGCAAGCAATTGAGCTTGACCAGATCCCACCTACAGTCGCAAAAGCGATAGGGATTGTTCGACCATCTTTATTCTTGACTGGCCTGACCGAAGACATTTTGAACGAGAATTCTAGAAGGTTAATGTCAGCCTCCTTTAAATGAGGAGGGAAATTGGAAATCTTGAGAGTCGTCAAAATAGGTTTAGACTCAATCGTAGCAATTTAAGTGTAATTATTCTTAAAAAAGTCCAGGTAGTCTGAGGTGAGTCACACGTAGCGAAAGATACTTTAACACTTGTTTTAAAATTCTAACAGAATTAAAAATTATTCTTTTAGGATGTAAATCAACATCCTTTCGTAGGAAAGTTGAGAATATCTTATGCTTCTCAATCGGTTGAAGCAGTCTGATTATAACTAGATTTTTTGCTTTAGGGATGGGAGAAAGTACGTCCACACCTTGAGAAACACAAACAGTCCCAACCTTATCAGTAGACTGATAAATTAAAGATCTTACCAAATCTTTACTACTATTTTCTAGAAAACAGCAGGAATTTACCATAACAGTTGATTGCTTTGAACCACCGACAACGTTTTCTATTTTTTGATTAAAATGTGATTGCATTAATTACAAACTACGATTACTACGATTACTACGATTACATCACTACGATTGCATCACTACGATTGCATCGATTACAACGATTTAACAGTGCGTAATATCCATCAACAATAATTACAAGTGCTTCAACAATTACAAGTGCGAAATCTCATTCAACAACTTTAAGTGAACACCACATCGACGAATCCACGAAGGACATAACAAAGTCCACAATGCAGACTACGTAGATAAGCAGCAAAGTAACCCCATATTCGCGACAAAAATCGAATATGAATTCGCAAATAGCCAAAACAGCGTTCATATAAACAGAATAATGAGCAAACCGTGATATATCAGTATAAACATATTATTTCATGATGCTAGCTCGTAAAATAAAGTAATCCTTCACAAGACTCCGTGACTCATTAGAGATGAAACTAGCTTTTTTATTTAATCTTTCCTTAATAGTTTTGCAATTCAATTAGTTGTCATCGTTCAATTAGAGATTCATTTTTACCTTACGATAACGATAAACCGAAATAATTTTTAAACCATATCTAATAATATGTTCGTTTATTAAAATAACATTAATTGATGCTATCCATAAAAATATTGTTGCAATCGTTAGCATTTTATGATTAAAATAATCATAAATAATACATTAAAACCATAATCTTTTTCAATTTTCGATTAGATAATTTTAAAGGAACGAAGATTAAGAAATTACCCTTTATTTAAAAAATACAATATTTCGATAGCTCCTTCTGTCACCATCAGGATTTAAATTAAATGTTCACCCCATTTCGATTTTTTATAATCGATCATGATAGCAGCAGGATCAATCGAACTATTGTATTTTTTAAGTAAAGGGAAATATTTTATTCTTCGTTAGGATTATTCACCATCAGGATTTAAATTAAATGTTCACGCCATTTCGATTTTTTTTATAATCGATGATGATAGCAGGATCAATCGAACTATTGTATTTTTTAAGTAAAGGGAAATATTTTATTCTTCGTTCCAGTAAAATGAGTAAGTCGTGGTAAACTTTCATGCAAGCGATTTCTGTGGAGTGATTAGAGCGGAAAGCTGATTGGAAAGGAGGGTAGAGATTGGATGAGGAGAGATAAGCGTTGAGCTGTATAAAGAGAGGCGTTCTAAGAGCTTAGAGAGTAGGGAGAAGTGAAATGAGGCGATAGCTAGAAGGAAGGGAGGGGTCGAGCGATTGTTTCTTAAGGAGGGGACGAACGATTGCGGATTTCCAGTGTGAAGGGACGATACGACTGCGGATGGACGAGTTAAAGAAGTTTGAGAGAAAAGGGGATATCGATGAGCATATGGATTTAAGTATGTGGGTAGGCAGGGGATCGGACGGTGATGTTTTGTTGGGCAAGGACATAGGACAGATGATACTTCGGCAGATGAGACAGGGAGAAGATAAAAGAGTTCCGGGATGATGAGGCGATGTGAGTAGCAGTGAGATGGAATGGAAAAGGGGTTGTGAAAGAGAGCAATGTGGATACTTTGGTCTGAAAAAATGACGAATAATCATTGGCATTGATGTTGCACGGCGAAGAGGAGCGAGCAAGGATTGAGTTAAAAGTATGCCAGAGAGTCTTAGAGTTGAATGAAGTGAAGATTTTATGCTATTAGAAGGAAAAAGAAGATTTTTTTTAAACTTAAGAAGTTTGAGAGAGAAGTTTATCTCTTAAACCATAAAGAAGTTTGAGAGAAAAGGGGATATCGATGAGCATATGGATTTAAGTATATGGGTAGGCAGGGGATCGGCAGGTGAGGTTTTGCTGGGCAATGACATGAGAACATATGAAACTTCGGTAAGTGAGACAGGGAGAAGATGAAAGAGTTCCGGAAGGATGAGGCTAGGCAGGGCAGAGTGGGATATGATGGAGACGGGGATGTGAGAGAGCAACGTAGATACATTGGTCTGAAGAAATGACGAATAATCATGGGGATTAATATTGCAAGACGAGGAGGAGCGAGTAAGGATTGAGTTATAAGTATGCCAGAGAGATATATAATTTAATGAAGTGTTGATTTTATGCTACCAGAAGGAGTTGCATTTGGTACGTAAGGCAGAGCGGAGATCTGCCTTACTTAAGAGGAAGATCAAGATTTCTCTAAGAGCAACGTAAGATGGTAGGTTTGTGAGGCGGGGTGTGTTTGGAAGTGATAACAAGGGTGACAAGAAAGTGATCGGATAGACCAGGATCGGAGATGGACAGTGAGGTGTTGTCAGGATCACGATCGAATATAGCGATGATGTCGAGTTCCCCGCTAAGGATATGTGTGAGGCAATGTAGATGAGTTTGTAGTCGTAGTTGGATAGAATATTGATGAACCTGATGGAATCGGTGGAAGAGGGGCGGTCTAGGCGGATTTCGAAGTCGCCAAGAACTAGTGATAGGATGAAGGAGAAAGAACAGTCGAACAGGAGGTCAGTGAGTTCAGTAGAAAATAAGGAGGTAGAAGCTGATGAACCAGAACGGTATACAATGGCGAGATTCAGAGTAATCGGGCTAGAACAATGGCAAGTGAGCAATTTAAAAGAGCAAGAACTGAAAGGGGGAGTAATTTGGCAAAGAGACGCGGGGGCGACTGGCGAAGGCGGCAATGCCGCCATGATTCGAGAATTTAAAGTGGATGAGCTGAGAGGGCGGGCTGAGTCGACCGGTGAGCAGCCGGCAGATAGCACACGGCGAATGAAGAGGTCATCGGAATCAGAGTGCCGGGATTCAGTGAGACAGAAAAGATCGATGAATTGCTTAGTGAATAAGTTGAGGATGATATCGGATTTATGAAGAATAGATCTAGTGTTGAGGAGCCCGAGGCGGAAACCGTGTGTGTGGTGATATGTGCTAGTGGAGAAGATACAGAGGGATATGGAGCGTCATCGAATTTTGGGGCGGGTGTGGACAACTTGAAAATTTCCGTTGATGTTTCGGATGGAGAAGGATGTTTCGCCGTTTTCCTTGCGACGGCGTTTTTCGATGCGGGCAGAAGAGAGTTGAGCGTTTACGGAATATGTGCGATCGAGAAATATGCGGGTGGGTGAAATGGATACGAGTTTTAATCGTTGGGAGAGGACATAGGATGCGTGAGAGCGATGCTTGAATACAATTTTCATGAGAGGGTCTGATAAGGATTAGATTGAGAAGATTTGTTTAGGCAGATGAATGCAACAGGAGAGATGTCGTTGAAAAAGGATGGTTTATCCGCAGGAACAAGAGACGAGAGGATGGATATGAAGGCGGAAACATCGTGCTCGAGATGTGCTTGTGGATATAATGAGGTGGAAGGAGTGATATTGGTGACGATTATGCGACAATCGCGAGAAGGAAAACGTTTCCGTGAAGAGGACGATTGACGGGAGTGGGTGAGCTAACGATAGGAGAGCTGGGAGTTTAGGATATGAAGGGCGTGGGTTCAAAGGGAGGCAAAGACAATATGGATAATATAGAGAGTGGCAAGCAATATGAGGAAAGGTTATAAGTGAAATTATAGTTGAAGTTGGTGAAGGTGATTTGATCGATGAAGTTGATGGATTTAGGTTATTGAGAAACGAGACAGGAGGGAAGGGGTTGGGGGTTGTCGGGGAGTGAAGATTACATTGGATGGGACGTGTATATGGTGACATGATCAGTGGGTGGAGAAATGACATCGGAAACGACGGGGTAGTTTGTGTGAACGTGTTGGTGGTTGATATGTGCTGAGAGGAGAGGTTGCGAATTAGTTTGTTGGCACAAAATCCACATAGGAGTCATCCTCAGACGTACTGTTGTCGCAGGCGATGGAGGTTCAGACGCTGCATTCGTGTGTCGAGCACTGTAATTGTAGTTGAACACAGTTGGTGTCAATCGTAGCTGTCTTCGTAGCTGTCTTTGTGTACGTCTTTGTCTCCGCATCTGTCTTCGTAGCTGTCTTTGTAGTCTTGCGATTGGTCATGATAATATGAAAAATGATCATGATAATATGAAAAATTCGTATTTTTCTTTTGTGGGCGAGCGAAACGAGTGGAAAATTTGGAAAATTGCGTGTTTAAGCTGTTATTTTTTGTTCTATGTTAATTTTTTTGTTTTCATCTTCAGAAAATTAGAGGAAATTTTGTGAAAGGTTATTTCTGAAGGGTAGCATTTTCAGGTAAATTTCTGAAGATGCTAACAGAGGTTAGTGCAATATCAAATAAAATTTTCCTTCTTTCTCTGATCCAGCTTTAATAATTCTTTATCAATAATGGATCATTATCAACTATTTAAAATAACTTTTTAATAATTTTAACTTAATTATCTATAAAATATCTATTATCTAGTATTAATTAATATTAATTAATATTAATTATTAATTAATTAAATAATAATTAATCTCTTTCTTAACTATCTATTTAAATACTATACTCACAGGATTAACAATAACGATAATTTCATTTGCATGATAACGAAAAAGAACATAATTTCATTTAAGAGTAATAATTTTATCTCAATTTTATGTAAACAATGATTTAAACCGTATATTTAGTTTTTAATATTTTTTAAATTAATAATTACGACATAATAGCACGCCAGCATTGATTTGTAATAATTGATAAATTTAATTATTAAAAATTATTATTTGTTAATTTAATTAAATAATTAATTAATTTAATTTCTAATTTATCTGATTAATTAGCACATTGTTTTTAATTGGAATTTGTGTAAATTTTTATTAAAAGATAATGGCGTTCGAATGAAAATGCATGCAATTAAAGTTTCCAAAAAATACTGCGACTTTATACGAAATGCGGTGCAATGTAGACAAAATAGCAATCTAATCAAACCGATTCGCTATTCCGAACGCTTGATTGTTGGATTTTCTCCTGAAGAATTATTTGACGTCGTTTGCGATGTAAGCAAGTATAAAGAGTTTGTACCGTGGTGTGTACAATCAGATGTCAATAAACGTGATTTTAATATATCGGAGTTTAAAGCCACACTTGGTATTGGTTTTGGTCCTTTTCGTGAAGCATATCAATCTACTGTTGCCTATGAAAGACCGAAATTTGTACAATCAACCACAGATGAAAATAGTAAACTTTTTAAGTATCTAAATTCGCGATGGACATTTCATAACACGTCGAGTGGATATACGCGTCAATGTGAACTTGAATTCTATGTAGAATTTCTTTTCAGACAGTCAATTCATTCGACATTAAGTAATTTGTTTTTTCATCATGTTGTTACCACAATGGTATCTGCGTTTACTAATAGAGCAAGCTACTTATATGGCCGGGAAACAAAAATGTTGTCGTGATATCGTTTTAAGAATTTTTACTTTAAACGAATGTAATTATATTCAAGACTGTGTAATTTTTACTTTAAGTAAAAAGTAAAGATTTTTAATTTGAAAGATTAAAAGTAAAAATTAATTTCATTTAATTCTTCTTTTTTATTTAGCTTTGGTCCTGTTTAGTCGCGGGGTCGGCTATTTTTGAACAAGTTATCAACTTTACTCGATCCATGGCTATGTCAGGGTGAAGTTTGATTGCTCGAAGGTAGGCGTAGAAAGTATCTAGGGCAACATTTCCGAAAGGCCGACACAACTAGGCAAGAAAAAAATTATAAAAAACGAAAGACCTTTATTAGACATTTAAAAATGTCTAATAAAATGAAAGATGTTTTTTAAATGTCTAATAAAGGTCTTTCGTTTTTTATAATTTTTTTCCTGCCTAGATGTGTTCGCATTTCGGAGATGTTGCCAGTATCTAGCCACCGTTGCTTGGGTCGGCTTCGTGCGCATGTTCTTTCGACGACAATATGGATGCCAGCCATTGCCAGATTAATTTTATTTAATTTAATATTTTAATTTTATTTAATTTAATATTTTATATTTATTTAACTTTAAAAAGATTAATTTTATTTGATTTAAAATGTTCATACCAGAGAAATGGTTTATTCTGACGTGGCCACAATTTGATGTAGTTTTTCATTAACGCAAATTATAGTTTGATCTAAGAAATCGCAGCGTATCAGTTAGAATGTCAGCAACTTATACTTGAGTCATTATTGATTATTAATGCATATACTCTGCTACAATCAATAATTATCGTGGTTACTGATCCAATACCATCATTTCACGTTTCGGTACTTTTAAAGTTGTCTGACGATCTCTCGTCTGCTTTTATTGCCAATAAATTGAATGAAAAGACTCGTCTTGAATGTTGCAAATTTAATTATTATTAAATACAATAGCAGCAAAAGAGCGTAGAGCTCGTACGGGCTGGGTACAATAACTTGAAATCATTTCTGATTTCAAATTAAATCAGCGTTGATAGGAGAAGGTTCGACCTACAATTTGAAAATCTACCTATTTCTCTTCATGATTACTATTATCAAACTAGTCACCTATAGTTTGTTTCCTAATTTAGAGTTGATATACCTGTGTAGTAATTGTTACCATTTAAATTTTGATGACTTTTATTCGGGTAATGTTTTTTAAATACTGCCTTTTTCCGGTTCTCAAATTTTGCATAACGGAAGGTATTAGCAAGATACGACGTGTTTATTCGGCTTTTAACTGAGGATAATCATATTACGAGATATTTTTTAATTTTTTAGATCAATAAAAATGTGTAGTGCATATTACGACCTGAAACGTTAAATACTTCAAATGGCGTTCATTAAAACATTTTATGGAGAAAAATGCAAAAAATAAAGGATAGATGGGCCTTTATTTTAGTGAATATACTGTGAGGCGAAATTCGCACTTTAATAGTTAATATAGTTTTGGAAACATTTTGGACCACAGTAAAGAGTTATTTTAAAGAGGCTAGGCCACCAAGTCAGCGAACCCTGAAAATATTTAGTAAAATACCGCTTTTTCAGGTTATTTTACATAACGGAAGGTATTAGTAAGATGCGTACGTGCTTATTCGGCGTAAATGAATCTTTTTATCTGAGTAAATGAATATTTTTATACTTTTATCTGATGATATCTTCTTTACAACCGACTTCATTAACAATTGAAGACTTCCCGACATCACCGCTAGTCAAAACTATTAAGGGAAGAAAAGCGCGATATAAATTTCTTCTACTCGTTCGCGATATTAATAATAATTCCTTTCTGTTAAAATTACATTTGTGTGCCACGTAATCTGTTTTTTAGGCATTATTAATTATCCACACGAGAAAACAAATTTTTTTGTTAGAGTTAATTATAACAACGTTTCGGTCAATCACAGTGACCCTTTTCAAGTTGAAAGTTTTCAAACACAAATCGCCTTATATTACATAAGTGCGGAAGAAAATGAACATGTTTTCTTAGTCCATAGTGTCGATAGGAATTTTTAAATTATTATTATTATTATTATCAAGTTCAGACTTAGCCATAAGGCTTTAAGCCGATCACACAATACAGAAAAAAAGATCAACCAAATGGGTAGGTTAGAAAAGGTGACAAATCAGCCTGGACGTATATCCAACGTCGAACCCTGTTTTTGAAAGCGAGGAAATTGGTGATGGCAGCGATAGGTTCAGGCAAACTATTCCAAACATCTACTGCCCGTTCAGACAGTCTGTAAAATTTTCGCAGCTTACCCGGTAATTTTTTAAAAAGCATCTTACAATGGCCTCGCAATCTCGAATTATCTCGAAATCTAACTACACCCAAAGGAAAGCCATCAGCTGAATGTACAATTTTCCAAAGTGTAATCAGATCAAGAAAAAGATACCGATACCTCACTGATAAAACGTTCAAACATCTTAATCTTGAAATAAAGCTTCCTTGACAACACATCCGAGAAGCTCGTCTCATTACACTTTCCAAGTTATTCAACTCACTCCTGGTCGTTGGAAAGGTTGCCTGTACACAATACTCAAGATGTGGTCTTACTAGGGCACAATAAAGTTTGGCGAAGATTTGCGGCGATAATTTTGCAAAAGTCATTTTTATGCAGTATAAGGCACGTATCGCTTTTAACCGCGCGTGATCACTATTTGCTCTTGTCTTTAGCGATTCGTGAATTATCACTCCCAGGTCGGGATGTTCTGAGACTCGCTTGATTGAGTGTCCATTTATTTTGTAATCGAAATGAGTTTTATCTCTACCCAATCTGATCCATACACATTTTGTCGCGTTGAGTATCAAGCCAGTGCTATTACACCAAGTCCCGATACGGTTAAGGTCACATTGTAAAAATTCACAATCCGCCTCGTTTTGGGTTGTTGCCCATATTTTAACATCGTCAGCAAATGCCAGGTGAGGACACTTTAACCTTAGGAGTAGGTCATTCAAAAAGATGATAAAGAGAAGTGGACCTAGGACCGTGCCCTGAGGAACACCCGAATGAACACGTCGAGCTGTTGACAAAACTTCATCTAATCGCACAACGAATGATCGATCCTCGAGAAATGTCTTAATCCAGTTGCAAATTGTCGTAGGTACACCGTAATGACGTAGTAGTGAATCTAAACCAGCATGTGGAACTCTATCAAAGGCCTTAGAGAAATCAAGAAATATTATATCAACTGTAAGACCCGAACTAAGAGCAGCTACCCAATGTTCGCGAGCATTCAACAGATTAGTTAGGCACGAGCGACCAGGTCGGAAGCCGTGCTGAGAATCATCAAGAATTTGATATAAATTTAGATGTTCACGTATTCTCTTCGCAATGAGTCTCTCCATAATTTTAGAAATAACACTGGTAAGACTAATTGGTCTAAAATCTGAACAAGTTAGTGCCAACTGTTTCTTTGGAATAGGTACAACAATTGCCCTTTTCCAATCATCAGGAATCCACGAATACTGTAAGCTTCGATGAAATAGAGACGTAAGGCTTGGAGCAATAATGTGCGACAGAGTACGCAAAAGAAAAGGGGATACACCATCTGGTCCTGCAGAGCCAAAACTATTTAATTTATGGAGTTCAGACTGAACTTCAATGACATTAATAGGAGATATTGGTAAGTTAGATTGTAAGTTGGGCGGGTACTGTATCTGGTCAATATTCGATTGCGAGGATGGAGATACTACAAAACTGCTTGCAAGAGCTTCCACAATAGCCTCCTTGTCAACTACATCACCACTTTCTAAACGTACACAATTAATCGTAGAAGGTAGGATTCGACGATGTCTAACGTATGCCCAAAAACGTTTAGGTGACCTGTTAATGTCAGAAGCAATACCCTCTTCAAATGTTTTTCTTTTTGAGCGTTTTAGTTGGTTGCATAGATTGCGAAGAGTTTTGTACTCACGGTGCGTAACAGTGTTACGTTGAGAGATTCGCCATAATCGATTTCTTTCCTTTATCGTAGTCTCCAACTCATTGTCGAACCACAATGGCGTTGTCGTCTTGTAAGCCCTATTTCTTATTGGTGCAAACGTATCCGAAATGGTTATGAGGTTACTGGTCACTAACGATAAATGATCATCAATTGGAAGATCAGCAGATCCGAAGTTCAGCTGATGACTATAGAGTTGGAGATCTTCCACATTTACTCGATTCCAATTACGCTTTCCGATGCCACTGCACTTAGATCGTCGTTGTAAAGTGTGAGCAATCTGTACTGAAATCACACAATGGTCACTGGTTCCTAAAGGAGACTCGAAATCAACTCTGATTACATCTTCAATGCGCTTGGTAAACCCAAGATCTAATATTGTCTCTGGTTGAGACGATATACATGTTGGCTGATTAATATGTTGGATCAGGAGAAGCTCTGCCAGCAAGAATTCAGCAAGCTCGCAGTTTTCGACATTATAGTAATACCGGTTGTTACTAATCCAGTTAACTTGAGGAAGATTAAAATCCCCAATAAGGAAGAAATAATTTGAGGAGCAGAATGATCTTAACTGATTTTTCAGAAGATCTAACTGTGTATGAACTGAGGGTGATCTGTATACGACGCAAATATCTATTGAACAATGAGTATCATTGACGCAGAATGACAATAACTCGAATGAATAGTGATCATCGCACAATTCAGTAATCTTCGTAATTGATAAGGTGTTTTTAATATAAGCAGCAACACCCCCGCCACGACGACCTGCAACTCTATCTGCTCTCAAAAGTCGATACCCAGAGATAGCCATAAGGTCATCATTAATTTGATAATGAAGCCATGACTCAGAAATGCAAAACACGTCAAAATCTTTAAAAGATATAAACTGCTGCACTTCAGACAATTGAGCAGGTAAGCTTCTGATATTGGAGTAACCTACCACCAGAGGACATTCATTATTACATATTCTCTCTGAACAATTAGATGGCAACTTCCTTTCCAAACATATATCCACTAGATGTCCAATCATGGCGTTGTAAGGTCTAGAGAAAGATTGATCGATCTCCATCGAACTGCAGGACGCCACCTCACAACCCGAAAATTTCGAATGCACAGATTCGATTCACCGTTTTGCAGCCTGTAATGAAGTTCCGCCTTGATATCCTTCAATTTTTGCCTGTCTTCGAGAGAAAGATCACGTAAAATTCGTATTTTGTTACCTTTAAGTCGATAACCACGGTCTAAAAGACACTTTGCTTGCTCTGCCGATCCTAACACAACCTTTAGCAATCGTGATCTATCGTTTTTCTTACCCAACCTATAGAGCTGCCTTACTAAAATAGACGATGCGACCTCTTCCTCACCTTTTTCGAGCAAATTAGAAAAGAACACACGTAAACCGGCAATATCATCATCAAGCCGCTCCTGTGCACTTGAGGCTGATGACTCATCTAAACCCCAAATAAGTATGTTACAGCCCCTATTTAATGTATGATTGCGATCTGTGTGACTTTTATTATCAAAATACGTTTTTTTGCTGAAAGAATCGCTGCCGTCACCACCCTCATCCGGTTTGCTTCTTGCGTCTCGCCCTTGTTCCATCTCATTTGAACAAATACACTTGAAAGCTGAGTGAACATTATCTATATCGACGTCTGTATCATTGTGTGAAGCTCGTTCATCGGTGACTCCAGTTATACCGATTTCATTGCGATAATCATTAATCACCGATATAGACGATACTTCGTAATTGTCCGATACCTTCAAAGCATCATTGTCCAGCGACACCGACGGCTCACCACTAACAACCGATATTGACGACGCACTATTGCCTTCAAATTTCTTACTCAACGTTTGCATCACGCGTGAATTTGGATGACCTTTTTTCCAGATACGGGATGAACTTGGTATTTCGCTATTTGTATTTTTAGTGTTCTGAACGTGAAACTCTTGAATGGGTATATCTTTATAGGTATCTGATTTATTTGATTTAATATTTGATAAATATTAATATTTGATTTAATATTTGATAAATATTTATTTGATTTAATAAATCAAATAAATATTTGATTTATTTTCATGCATCCTTTCACCACTGCCGTTGATGTGTATAGACTCAAAAATTATCCGTCTATAATAATTTGATTCTTTTGCAAGAATTTTGATATTATCGAATTCAATATTGTGTCCTTTCATGACAGAATGGTTTAAAACAGCAGATGACATGTCCCCTTTCCTTAGAGCATTACGATGTTCCTTAATTCTAAGGTGTAATGGTCGTTTCGTCTGACCCACGTATGTAGCTTTACAATCTTTACATTTTATCTCATATACGAGACCTAACGTTTTTTGAGATAAGGGTCTCCGTTTGAACATAGATGCTAGACACGTGCTAGGTGGACAGTAAATTGTAGGACGTGATGTTTGTCGTCTAAGACCATCTTCAAGTTTGTTCAGGCTACGGTTGTCAACGAAAGACGATCGTAAATATATTTTAGTTTTTGCTTGGTCTTTTTTATCATGTGTTGATGCAAAAAATATATTCTTCGACTTTCGATCTGCCTGGGTGATGGCCCATTTGGGAAAGCCACGATTTTTAAGTTTCGACTTAATAATCGAACTCTCAGTCAAACGGGTACATTTCTCTGAGCAAATTTGCAAAGACCTTAGCAACAATGACGATGCTGCGGATATCTTATATTTGTTTGGTATATGAGTAGACCAGAGGGGAGGATTCCATGTAATATTCGGTTTACGATATACCTCTGTTGTGATGTTATTACCACGTCTAACCAGCACATCGAGAAATGCGATCGATTGTTTACTATCTTCGAACTGTACGTGCCATTGAATGGCCGGATCTTTTTCATTAAGTACGTTTCGAAGTGATACCGTATTTGGACGCGTATTGAAAACCATAAACACATCATCTACATACCGCCAATATGCACATAGGTCTGGCAGTCTATGATATATATCTGTTTCCCATTCATCCATATAAATGTTTGCTAAAGTAGGTCCCAGCGGAGAGCCCATTGCAACTCCATCGATTTGATCGAATACGTCGTTCTCAAACAGAAACGCTGACTTTTCAGTACACCACATCAATAGCTCTGTCCACTCAGAAATATTTAGTATCGGATTATCACATTTGTCGGATAAAACTTTCGCAGCAATTTGCACACTAGATCTTAAAGGGACGTTAGTAAATAATGAATTTACATCCGCTGTTGCGAAGAAACACGTGTTAGCGTTAAAACTCTTGATGTACTTAGCGAATTCTGGGCCATCCTTTATTCTCGAGAAACTATGAGATTTGCAAACATTTAATATTTTGCTGATCATTTTTGCCAATTTATGTCCGAAACACATATATGATGCAAGAATTAGACGGAATGCTAGGGTTGGTTTGTGCAATTTCGGGAGCAAATAAAGGTATCCAGCTGACGCGTCGGTAGATCTAGCTTCGTTATACTGTTGCTTACTCAACTTGCCTTCTTTGTGAAGTTTCAACAAAAATTGGTTAAAAGTCTTGCTTCTCTTTGCCGTTGGATCAGCTGATAATTTAACAAACTTGTTACTCGTTAATAATAAGTTCCCATGCTCTACATAGTCTTTGGTGTTCACTACTGCTAGTGCTCGCCCTTTGTCTGATTTACATATTGTTATGTCTTCATCTCTCATGAGATTTTTCATTGCCACTCTTTCTGGCTTACTCATTGTTGAAGGTAAGAGCTTTGCTTGGCGTCTGCACATAGTTTCATATGTAATAACCGTCCCAAACGATTCATTTGGGAGGTTACTCAACATAACTTCAGCGTCACAACGCATTTCACATAAACTAGGGATGTGCGTAGGGATAAACTCAGGTCCTCGGTTTAGCAAATCCTCTTCAGTATCAGTTAAATTCCTGGAAGATATGTTTATAAAATTCTTATCATGGTTGGTTTGTCGTAAGTTATAGCGTGATAATTGGGATAACTTAGCTTCATGGCGTTGTATAATAAGAATTTTATGTTTTCTCAGTTTGTTGTTAACAAACTCATTGATCCAATTCATATCTTCACTGTATGTACTTCGGACAAGGTTATACCAAATACTGCGCGACTTTGGAAGATGTGCGTTAATTGTTTTACGTGTCTGACGTATACCAAACCTCATTATGGTACAGCACAATTTTCTTTGCAATTCGGATTTGTTAAAACCAACGATTCCTGATTTGACTTTTGCACAAGTTGGAATTACTTTCGTAAAAATCGTGGCTTTCCCAAATGGGCCATCACCTAAGCAGATCGAAAGTCGAAGAATATATTTTTTGCATCAACACATGATAAAAAAGACCAAGCAAAAACTAAAATATATTTACGATCGTCTTTCGTTGACAACCGTAGCCTGAACAAACTTGAAGATGGTCTTAGACGACAAACATCACGTCCTACAATTTACTGTCCACCTAGCACGTATGTAGCATCTATGTTCAAACGGAGACCCTTATCTCAAAAAACGTTAGGTCTCGTATATGAGATAAAATGTAAAGATTGTAAAGCTACATACGTGGGTCAGACGAAACGACCATTACACCTTAGAATTAAGGAACATCGTAATGCTCTAAGGAAAGGGGACATGTCATCTGCTGTTTTAAACCATTCTGTCATGAAAGGACATAATATTGAATTCGATAATATCAAAATTCTTGCAAAAGAATCAAATTATTATAGACGGATAATTTTTGAGTCTATACACATCAACGGCAGTGGTGAAAGGATGCATGGAAATAAATCAAATTATAATTTAAAAATTCCTATCGACACTATGGACTAAGAAAACATGTTCATTTTCTTCCGCACTTATGTAATATAAGGCGATTTGTGTTTGAAAACTTTCAACTTGAAAAGGGTCACTGTGATTGACCGAAACGTTGTTATAATTAACTCTAACAAAAAAAATTGTTTTTCTCGTGTGGATAATTAATAATGCCTAAAAAACAGAATAATTTTTTTATTTAACAACAAGCAAATATATTAGCTTGTAAAATGTACACGTATGAAAAATTATATTACAAGAGAGATTTCAAAATCGAAATAGGGAGAAAAAAGAATAATGGTACAATATTGAATTCAAAAAACGAACAGCAGAGGAGAAAACTATAGATGACTACTTTGATCATGGTAACTAATTAGATAATAGGTATATTTTCAAATTGTAGATAGAAAATTCCCCTACCAACGCTGATTTAATTTGAAATAAGAAATGATTTCCATTTAAATTTGTAAGATGTCAGACGAAAATCTTTCATTCAATCTGATTGACAATAAAAGCAGACGAGTCGAGTGATCGTCATCCAACATTAAAAACCCGAAATGTGAGATGTAGTTATTGGATCAATAGATGATGAGGTTCAGCAATATTGAAATGTTACATACTGTCACACCCCTCCTCAAACACCTACAATCCTACGTCGCCCTTGGAGAAATCTTGACCTCTCCCTTCTCCGCTCTGCCTTACTCAAATCGTCTCTATCCTATCCCACAATAACATATTTCTATCCTCACAATCTCGCCTTTCTTATCGACCCTGAACTCACATTCATTCTCGATCTTCTCTTGCTCTTCAAGCCTCACCCACACCGTCGCTTGCACAGTCCCCCATGGTTTGACATCCAATGCCTACTCTCAAAGCGTCGACTCCGTTATGCTTTTCGAGTATATCACCGCTCTTTCAGACGTGATATCTACTCGCTCTCTCCGTCTCTCCGTGATTCCAATCTTGCTCTTCGCCGGTCTCATCTCCAAATACTACGTACCAAATGCAACTCCTTCTGGTAGCATAAAATCAACACTTCATTAAACTCTATATCTCACTGGCATACTTTCAACTCAATCCTTTCTCGCTCCTCTTCGTCTTGCAACATTAATCCCCATGATTATTCGTCATTTCTTCAGACCAATGTATCCACGTTGCTCTCTCACATCCCAGTCTCCATCATATCCCATTCTGCTATGCCTAGCCTCATCCTTCCGGAACTCTTTCATCTTCTCCCTGTCTCACTTACCGAAGTTTCATATTTTCTCATGTCATTGCCCAGCAAAACCTCACCTGCCGATCCCCTGCCTATCCACATAGTTAAATCCATATGCTCATCGATATCCCTTTTTCTCACAACCATGTTTAACTTGTCAATCCGCAGTCGTTTCTTCACTTCACACTGGAAATCTGCAATTGTTAGCCCCTCCTAAAGAAACAATCGCTCGACCCCTCCCTTCCTTCTAGCTATCGCCCCATTTCACTGCTCCCTACTCTTTCTAAGCTCTTAGAACGCCTTATCTTTATACAGATCAACGCTTATCTCTCCTCATCCAATATGTACCCTCCTTTCCAATCCGCTTTCCGCTCTAATCACTCCACAGAAATCGCCTGCATGAAAGTTTACAACGACTTACTCATTTCTCGAGACAAGGCTCTATATAGTGTTATCATCTCCCTCGACCTCTCTTCCGCATTCGACATTGTCGACCACTCCGTCCTCCTTAATCGCCTTCGTAATGATTACGGCTTTTCTTCCTCCTCCGTAGCATGGTTTGCCTCATATCTATCCGATCATTCCTTTCACGTCTGTTCTAATTTATCATCCTCCCCTCCCATCCCTATTTTTGTAGGGTCCCACGAGGTTCATTCTTAGGTCCACTGCTTTTCTCTCTTCTGCTTGACGATCTCTCTCCGTTTATAAAACCTTTCTCCTTTAACGTCAAGCAATACGCCGATGATATCCTCATATATGCTCATGCACCCGCCCATCGCATACACGATATCGCAATTTCTGCCTCCAAATGTCTTTCTTCTATCTACAAACGTCTCCAATCTTTATCTCGTTCTAAACCCCGAAAAGTCCTAAATAATGTGGATCCTCCCCCGTAAACCAAACATATCTCATCCCACTGTATATTTTGCCTCATTGATCATTCCCATAGTCCACAAGGACTATGGCTTCTCTTTACCCACTGTTTCATGGTTTTCTTCATATCTGTCAAACCGTACATTTCGCGTCTATTCTAACTCTTCTCTCTCCCATCCTTCATCCATCCCGACCGGTGTTCCACAAGGCTCCGTATTAGGCCCTATGCTTTTCTCTCTTCTTCTCGGTGACTTGTCTTCGATTTCTCATAAATTTAACTTCCATGTTATGCAATATGCTGATGACATTCTCATCTATGCTCACGCACCTGCTTATCGTATTCATGATCTTAGTGTTTCTGTTTCCAGCTGTCTTGTCTCAATTTCAAACAATCTTTCTTCCCTTCGCCTTTCTCTGAATCCTGATAAATCTAAAATTATGTGAATCCTACCTCGAAGCTTCGGCGTAGAACCTTCTTCCGTATCACTAAATTCTACAATTCTTCCTATCGTTGATAATCTCGTTTTCCTAGGCTTTCATTTCGACAACCGACTTTCACTTAAACCTTTCGTTAGTGATAAAGTACGCTCATCTACCTTGATACTCCGCAATCTCCGTCAAGTTCGTAGATTGATCGATTTCCCTTCTTGTACGACTCTCATATCTTCTCTTCTTTTCTCAAGACTTGATTACTGTCTTAGTCTATTTTCCAACTCACCTAAATCCACTCTTCTTCCTTTACAACGCATCATCAACGCTGCCGTTCGAGTTCTCCTCCGTCTTCGTCGTTTTGATCATACATCCCACTATCTTGTTTCTCTTGATTGGCCTACCATTTATTGTCGTGTTCAAATTCGTCTTCTTATCATTGCTTTTCGCCTTATAACTTCTCATACCCCTTCATTTCTCAACCTTCCTTTTCTCGACAATTCTCGTACTGTGTATTGTGCTCTGCGTTCCCGTAATTCCCTTCTTTTACATATCCCAATCTACTCTACCTCTTTTGGCTTCCGCTCCTTCCATTGGATTTGGAACGCCAAATCCAATTCTTTTTCAACAATTAACTAATTACCTGTGACCTTTGATGTTCTTTTTTTTGTTTGTTAGTGGTCATGTAAGCGTGCATTTTGCACGCATTTGCCACGTTAAATAAATTATTGTATTGTATTAGACGACACTCGCCCCACCTCGCTATAGCTGCGTTCCCGTCATACCCTCTTACTCCACGTTCCCAATTATTCCAACAACTACGGTATCCGATCCTTCCCCGTCGCCGCCCCACTCGCCTGAAATCAACTCCCTCTCGACGTCCGCCACGCTTCCTTCTTTATCACATTCAAACACTTCCTCCGTTCACACCTTCTCGATACATGATTTACATTTTTGTTTTGTTGTGGTCATGTGCATTTGCCTCGTTAAAATAAAAAAAATTTGTTGTTCACTTATAGATAGGATTGAAGCAGCGTTCAGAATAAAAACAGCCATTAAAATTTCAATAATAAACGACTCCCATGGTAAACCAAATTAAAATTAGGAAACAAACTATAGATGACTAGTTTGATAGCAGTAATTAATTGCAATTTTAGGTAGGTTTTTAAATTGAAGGTAGCACCTTCCCCTACAAACGCAGATTTAATTAGAAATCAGAGATGATTTCAATTAAATTTGCAAAATGTAAGAAAGTCTTTTATGAAATCTAATTGTCAGTAAAATCAGACGAGTTAACTGATTGTCAGTTAACATTATAAAACCGAAACGTGAAATGTAGGTATTGGATCAGTAACTGATGAGGTCCACCAATACTGAAATGTAGTGTGCTGCTGTTGGCTTATAGATAGGATTAAAGCAGCGTTCAGGATAAAAACAGTCATCAAAATTTAAATAGTAACAATGATTGCACAGGTATATTAATTTAAACCAACGTGCAGAATAAAAATAACAAGAATTTCAATTGTAAAAATATTTATAGTGCGTTTTAAAAAAATTACAAATGATTTGAATATCAATTTTGTATGAAATGAGCTACTGTTTCTAAATTAATATTTAGAAAAATTTATCAAAATTTTAATTCATTATATACTCTGTCAGAATCAATAATATACTTATTATTTCAGAATATACTTAGTTTTGACTTTAAATCGCAATTAAAAGGTTATAGTAAAACAATCATTTAAAATGTTATACACACCAAACTCACATGATTTCAATTATGTCATTGTTCACTTACATATATTTATGTTATCTTTAATTTTTTATCAAGAGTTCAATAACGGAGACCGCTAGATTGTCGATTTTGTTTGAAAATCAGTAGATTCTAACAAACGTACCGCTGCACAACGATGTGAGACGGAATTATTAATGATGTATTAATTATATAGATTTAAAAAACAAATGTTAGTTTAAACTTCGCTCAAAATCAGCTAAAAGTTATTAATATTATAAATTTACTTTATTATTTTATGTCAAAATTTATAATAACGCCTCGGAATATTACTAATTTGATGTGACAAACTCAAAAAGTCATATATTGGAGATTTTGTCCATCTATGAAATGAGATTTTCATATGCATTTCTTGCATATGAAATTTCTTGCATCTTCTTAGCATTTATATTATTTTGTCTTCCCTACAGTTTGAAATAGAGTATTACACTTATATTTAAATAGTCGATAATGATACATTTATTGATAAAGAATTATTAGAGCTGGATCAACGAAAGAAGGAAAATTTCTATTTGATATTTCGATAACTCCCGTTATCAACTAAAAAATGCAAGATTTTATTAAAGTAAAAAACATCGATTAACAATGAACGTTTAATTCATGAAAAGTAAATCTTTACGCCCATATGCGCTCTTCTGCAAACCCATATACAGGAAACATTTGTCTTTTGACTGTCGTAATTATTTTTCTTTCCGGATTTGTGATGGTAAAAACAATGATAAAAATAAATAAAGCCACATTTAAACAATAAAATTCTATTTCATTTTTTATACAACAAATAATGTACATAAGATTTTAAATTAAACACAAAAACAAAGTAAGTCAAATTCATTCAAAAAATTGAAATTATTCTGAAATTTTTATTTTTACATTATTAAACTTTACATATCTTTTAATTAATTTATTTTTCAAATATTCATCATTATTAAATTCTTTTTTATTAATTCTAGAAGCCTTTTTAAAAATCTATAACGTTATTCTGGTGGACGATTATTTGAGTAGAAGTATTGGCCACTCAACACAAACGCGTTGAGCACTACTATACACCTACTCAAACTGTTAATTAAACGTCTTGCACGCCAGAACAACTTTATACCTTTTTACTAATTTAAACATTTTGCCATGTCTGATCTCCAGTGTAGCCTGGATTCGAAGATAGATCCCAGTATCCTTATTTGTCTCTTCCGATTCCCCGGAAGAGCACCAAATAATTTAGAATGGCGGCCTGGTTTGCGAAATCTGTAGTTAATGAAATTGCTATTCATTTGATAATCTCCAACGCGCATTTAGGCTAGCGTATTTAAACATTGGTTCTCACAGTACCGTGTTTTGTAAACTTGGTCCTGGTATTTATAGTTTATTCAAAATAAAACCAAAATATGAAAAATTGGAGGGATCTACCGTATACCGCGTAATGGTTGCGCGGCTCATTACAAAGAACAAAACAGACGAAAAGGTTGATGTTCGATTATTGGGTCACAAGCATGTACTACGTCTTGGACAACTCAACTTGCCAGTTTGGAATCACTTTGCCGCCAACGGTTACGACGTAAATTTTATCGTTGCAATGACGTTTTGTAAATAATGACCGTAGTAGTGGCTGAAAATATGAAAACAAAATAAATATTGGACTTTTCTCGATTTTCCGCAAATTTAAAATGGAGTCTTCTTACATAATAATTATCTATTATAAAATAAATATAAAATAAATTTATCTAATATAAAATAAATTTTGTATTTATAAATGAATTATCAGATATTTTGTTATATTATGTACCTAAAAAATCTGCAAATTATTAAACAATTTTTCCGTATAATTTGAATTAAATCTGACTTTAAATTAATTTAAAATATTGTTTGAAAGACAATATGCCAATAAAATACTAGATAAGAATATAAAATATTTGATTGAAATTAAATTTTATTAAATCACAAGCTCATTGAAAGTACAAGAATAGAAGTAAAAATTGTACAACATCGTCAGTACAACAGTGGGAATGATGATATCTGTGAATATTATATATCCAATAAATATATAATGGTGATATTTTAATGTTGATTTTATTGCATATTTGCGCTTAAATTCAAATTTAATTTGAATATGGTCATTCATTGTAACATGTTCATTTTATGATTAAATGTCTTTATGAAAGAAGCAAAACTTTACGCAGTACTTCAAAGCGGTCTTATAGTAAAAATGCAAGTATTCAGTCTTTCGTCTAACAAAAAAAAACAGTTTATTTTTATATGATTCGAATAAAATATCGAAGAAATTAAGATTCAGTCAATGTTGACAATCCGGTTCACGAAAATTGTTACAGTCATACTATGCATTTCTGTAATAATATAATTTAAAAGGGTAAACTATTTGAAATTTATCAACAATTATAGTATTATAGAATACATTCATTTTGATTATTCTGATTATTTTGAATGAAAATATCGTCTTTCAAAATAACTGATGTATCATTTTTAAATTTCAAATTTCGGATCAGTAAACAAATGTAATGAAGAAATTTAATTTATTACATTTCGCTAGATGCTGCTAGCATCATCAGAAACAAAACGTATAATTTGTTGATATGTTATGCAAAATGTATTTTATTAGAAACAAAACTTACAACTTGCTAGTCAATTTGATGAACAAAATGTACTTTTATTTCTGATTATGCTAGCAACATCTAGCGAAATATAAATTAGTATTTACTCATCCCTCTCCGATATTTCAAACTTATATTTTGATTATCACGATAAACATATATAAGTGTTATTACAAGAAGGTGAGGAAAATGAATATTTATTTGATTAGAAAAGTCCAATATTTCGATGGCACTACGGCACGTCATCTTCAGGGTTGCATTTACTTTAGATCTCAAACTTTTTTTAAGGTTGAGATCCTTAAAAAAGTTTGAGATCTAAAGTAAATACAACCCTGAAGATGACGTGCCGTAGTGCCGTCGAAATATTGGATTTTTCTAATCAAATAAATATTCCTGTTTCCTCGCCTTCTTGTAATAATTCGGATTGGAAACGAATTTTCTCTAAAGTGTTATCTTGTATAACACTTAAAGAAAATATGAAAAGAACAATATATTTTGAACATCACATCAAATATGAGTATAATATATATTTCAGTTGATGAAGAATTTCTAGCACAACTACCTATGCGACAATTACGTTGGAACAAATCTGATAGCAAAAAAGGCAGTTAACACTCAGAGTATCGATACACGGATGCCATAATAAATTGTCTATTCGGCTCTAAGATTCTAAGACAAGTAAACTTTATTTGCAAATTCAGTAAAAAATCATGTTTGTGAATGTGGTTTTAAATGTACAGTGCTTTTAAATGTACATTAAAATCGCTTTTGGTTTATATGAATAAAATACTTAAAGTAATTAAAACACACTTCAAAAAATATTGCAGGGTAATCGAAATTAATACTGGTATAAAACACTATTTCAGTATTAATTCTACGAAAGAATTTTTAGAACAGACAAAAGGAATAAATTTTCAAAATATAAATACATACGATTTTAGTACGCTTTAAATTAAACCATCAAGTAAATATAAATATATGGAAAAACTGAATTAATAGAATCCTTAAATATTTTGATAAATCAAAATTATTTAAAAGTAGGGACATCTATATTTAGACAAGTAAAAGGTGTTCCAATGGGTGGTAATAGTAGTCCAATTATAGCTGACCTGTTTTTAAGCTTTATAGAATATGAATTTGTTCATAACTGTTTAAAAAATAAATCTAAATTATATAAAGATATGAAATATATGTTTCGATATATTGATATTATATGTGTATTTAATTCTATCAATTTTTATTCAATAAGCGAACAAATTTATCCAGGTAGCCTCATTCTTAATCAAATCAATAATAATGATAAAGAAAGTCTATATCTTGATATGATCATTAAATTAACATCAATTAAAACTACTTTTAATTTATATTGTAAAGATGACATATTAAAATTTACAAGAAACATATTTTTGCATGATCATTCATGCATACTATATAATATTAAATATAATACATTAAATAATGAAATTTTAAGAATTGCAACAATTTGTAACAATATTGACTTTCTTCAAAATAATTTAAATAATTTAATAAATACATATTTTAAACTAGGTTACTATAAAAATAACATCAAGCAGAAAATAGTAAAATATATAAATCAACACAATAATATAAAGAACAAATTTAAACTCTTAAGTGGCAAATTTTTATGGATGGATAATAAATATACTTTGTATTAGAATACGATACTAGATAGTTTTATCAGAGGAAATACATCATTAGCATGTATTTGGCCCCGCTGCTATGTTGGGTAAAGGAGTTAGGGGCCGAAACCTGATAGCAAGCAGTTCCACCTGATGACCTCTAATTCTTATTCTGATACAACGTCTGTGATTTAAATTATAAAAAATCTAAAAACAATTATTAATTTTATTATTTAATTATTAAATTTTGATTTAGCATTATTATGTTTTGTTTATTTTATAGTTTGCTACATGCATTAAAATGTGAACATATTTGGTTAAAAGGGCAGTCGTACTTAGATGATTTGGATATAGTATGATAATATGAGTTTATTCATAATTGTTTGATCTTTGAAATATATTTTTTATTGACTTGATTTCTTTTCTTAATTGAATATTTTCTTATAGTATTTATGTTAACGAGCTCTTATTATGAGACTTGGGTATATTATTACCAAGAACCTTAGTACGTTTTATTGTTGCGATTTCTTTTATGTTTTGGTATGGTTTGTGTATGTTTGCCAATTTATTTCTGTCAACATCAAAAGATGACGATGCAGAACTGAAATAAAATATTACAGAATATCCAAAATTCAGCAACCGGAAGAGTTTGGCCTTATAATTTTTATTTTAAAATTACGGTACAAATAAGTGTAAATGTGATTGATATAATAGTGAGCTTAAGTTCATTATGTCACTTGATATTTTGTTCCATGGTACCAATCAATTGCAACTATGGTATGCATACTACATGTTAGTTATTATATTATTAAATATCATTTACAATGACATTAGAGTTTTATCCTGTGTAAGAAGTAAACGAGCTTTCCAGGAAATATTAGACTTGATCAAATGTTTCCTACACTGTGTATGATGTAAACGGACAGAATATGAAACGAGCAACCCTGAGAGAAATTTCAGCTCTGAAAAAAATATCATCACTGCTTTTCACAGAGGACTTTATTAGTTGGCTTCTAATGCTGCGAACAAGATAAATGCAAGATCACCTTGCAATCAGTTGTTAAAGGGTCGGATTACAATTCAAAAATCAAATATGAAGTTTATAGAGTGATCAAAAATAAGATCTCGATTCATCGACATTTAGTTTTCTTCCTATCATAGCCGGGGTCAGTTTAAAAGGTAACATTCGAAGGTTATATTTAATAAGCTTCAAGTATAGCCGTTGCGCTTTCTGTCAGTTGAGATACGTGTGACGGGTCTTTGTAGTGAAGTATTTCATACTTATTTGCTGAAAAGAGACATTTGGAATGTCATATTACCGATGGGGGTACACAAATATAATTGCAAGTATATTTTTATCGAATTCCCGCTATTACATCGGTAATATATAATTTCACGTTATAGATTTTGTCATTTAACTATTTTGTTGAATTGCATTTCTACAAAATAGAAAAAAAATATATTTTCAAAGATAATAGTTTTTTTAAAGAAATTGGAACAAAAGCTCGTGTGCTCGTTATGGACTTGACGAATAATCAGATTGGCATTTAAAATCAGAGCCATAAACATAGCGAATTCAAGTATAGTCGGTATATACGCTATATAATAGGCAGAAGATACATTACGAGTATTAAATATCAGGTTCTACTTGATAGTACTTCTGTGGGAGATTCCAACGTTTTATTGGGTGACTTCAATGATCATGTTGGTATAGACATTAACACTTGGAAAAGATTGTGGGGGTGGAACGGACTCTCTGATTTGAATGTGAATAGTGTTGAGTTATTACACTTTTGTTCTCGTAACAATTTATGCATAACCAATCAAATCAGCTAACTGAGTCTACGTATTTAATATAATTATAAAATAAACAAAACATAATAATGCTAAATCAAAATTTAATAATTAAATAATAAAATTAATAATTGTTTTTAGATTTTCTATAATTTAAATCAAGTTAAAATAAAAAATTGAAATTTAAAATAAACGTCATTTTTATGAATTGACTAATAAATAACAGACGTTGTATCAGAATAAGAATTAGAGGTCATCAGTTGGAACTGCTTGCTATCATGTTTTGGCCCCTAACTCCTCTACCCAACATAGCAGCGGGGCCAAATACATGCTAATGATGTATTTCCTCTGATAAAACTATCTAGTATCTTATTCTAATACAAAGTATATTATTTATTATCCATCCATAAAAATTTGCCACTTAAGAGTTTAAATTTATTCTTTATATTATTGTGTTGATTTATATATTTTACTATTTTCTGCTTGATGTTATTTTTATAGTAACCTGGTTTAAAATATGTATCTATTAAATTATTTAAATAATTTTGAAGAAAGGCAATATCATATTTGAACATAAGGAGATCCATAGATGCACATGGCATCAAAATTCTCTCAGTCAAAGATCAATGATCGATTTTGTAATCGTTTCATCTGATCTGCGACGTTATGTTATGGACACTCGTGTGAAGAGAGGGGTTGAGCTGTCACCCGATCACTACCTTGTAAGCTTTGATGACAGGATCGGAAACTAGACAAGTCTGATAAACCCAAACGTTGTGTGAAAGCGCGCTGGGAGCGTATAGCAGATGTTTCAATTGAATTTTCAAAGAAAATAGTTAAAAAAACTGGAGCTAAAGCTCGTGCGCTTATTATAGACTTGACGAATAATCGGATTGACATTGGAAAAGTATAGTTGATATGTACGCTATAAAATACGATTCTTTTTATATAATGGGCAGAATATACATTACGAGTATTAAATTAAATTGTTAGTCGTAAATTTAACGTCTAATAAAATTACTTTGACATTTCATTTTCTATTTCATCAAATTTATTGCAAGCACAAACTTAACGCAATGTGATTTCTCTTTATCAATGTGATCTAAATTAAACAATAACATTCGATCCAAATTAATGTAATTTTTATGTTATATCATTTCACATTAAATTTTTTTGTCAACTATTTTGTTGAACAGCATCTCAATTGTATTTTCAAATTGTAATGTTGCGTAAAGAGAATACAACACCAATTTAACAACCCCAGTTGAGCAATACTAATTGAAGTCCATATTCAAGTAGATTTGTCGAGCTAGTTGATAAATATTTCATTGAAGCGTTTAATCTAATTTTTATATTAGTTTTATCTGCATGACTAACGACGACGCTGTATGCGAAGGAACTGTGCATTATATTAGTTCCATCTAACAAAATTAATTAACGAGAAGCGTTTTGAAAATATGTGCAAGTGATTTGCATAGCAGTCGTAGGCATATTGTGTAGCAATTGCACCATCAGCGCTATCACAAACCACAATCATCGTAATCCATTGCCAAAAATCTGTCCTTCGTATTTTTAGCTATCTCCATCAATTTTATCGATTTCTGTGTGACATATTGCTAATGTAAAGATGCTGGCTTAGTCCACAAAATTCATTCCAACGATACAACATTCTGCTAACTTGCTTGTACACAGCTTTGTTTTCCCTTATTAATGCCGATTCCATAAAATTACAATTAGGAAGATACTCATTCCAAACAGGTTTGCTGCTGATATGTCAGTACACGGAATGAAGGCTTGCCAATTAGCTACCTATCATTTTGACTGGTATGACAACTTTTACTGTTCACATTCTACTTTCAACGGTTCACATTCTACTTTCCATTTTTACAAATACAAGAAGGTGAGTATTTAAACGAATAGTTTAAAAGTAAACTACAAAGTTTACCCTTCATTTATTTTATCCAGTAAAAACTTTGCTCCAGTAAAACTTTCACAATTCAATAGCTGTTTGTGACAATAATTGAATTAGCAAACGGTTGGTTGAAATACTTGATAATTAATAGGCAATGTTTATAAAACTCGCTTATATTCTTTAATGAAACATTGAACTATTATTTAAATTATATTATTAACAATTATATATTAACAATTAAATATTAATATCAAATATTAACAGTTATATTATTTAAATAATATTATTTAATGTTATTATTATGACATTAAATAATATTATAATATTATATGTATGAATCCGAGCAGTGGTTCAAATAATCCTATTGAAACTTTCTATATATAAAAGTATCAATATCTATGTAAATAATATATACATATATATTATATATAATATATACATATATATTATATATTATATATAATATATAATATATCTATATATTATTTATATCTATATATTGAAATATTAATATCACAAAGATATTGATTTATTTTGAAATACAATATATTTATATATCCTGCTAATAATCAAATAAAGTATTTGTTTTATTAAAGAAATAAAAAATGTGCAAATCATCGTATATTATATTATAATATTATATATTTATAAAATATTGTACTATAGAGAGATATAGTTAACAGCATTTTATTATTTATTAAAATGAACGCCCTGGAAGAACATATCAATTTTTTAAGCTAAAGTATGCTTTTACATTTGCAGTTGACCAAATTAATTATTTAAATGTCTACTTTAATGGTAAACATGTGAATTGCCACCATTATCAATGTATATATAACGCGTGCAAATACAAAATTTATCGCAAAATTGAAAAAGTACACAAGCAATACTTTACTGTCCTATTCGTAGAATGAGTTTGTAGACTTCGGTCAGAGACAACTTGTTCAATAAGAACAATCGAAAACGTGTCACAACGACGAGTACGATCCTTTGCAAAAATAACAAACTCAACTTTGCTTCTCCTTCATATATTAGAATCCGCATTCGTCATAACTTATCGTGATTACAATATTATCATATTAATATTAAATTATAATATTAATATTATAATATTAATACTAATATAAATATTATAATATTATAATATTAATATTATAATACTAATATAATAAATATCTAAATAAATATCATATTTAAAAATAAGTGTAATATTATAATATTTACTTTATTTACAATATGAATTTTTAGTCAATAACATATATAAATTTATATTTTTTATATATTTATAAAATACTAATTTAAAATGTATTTATATAAATTTATATGACCTCTATAAATGTACATTTTATATCGAATTGTATATTATGTTGTGAGTGCTTTAAATGCAAGCATTATATATTTCTGTGATTAATAAATTTTCTTAATTGTTACTAAATCGTAAATCCATTTTGGATTATCCATTTATAATTGCTATCATAAATCTATTGATATATTGAATTTGGATCTCACTTTTTGAGCAAACCCTATAATTTCGAATAATATTGACCTGACCTTCTATGTAAGATTATCGATGTTTAAATAAAAACACTTTGTGACGATTGACAGAAGACATTTTCTAAATATCTAAAGAGCAGACGTCTTAGTAAAAAAATCCGTTTTGTTACAGTCTGAAACGACACTCGCTAAAGGTCTAAAATACGCAAAATATCGAAATTATGTAAACATAATTGTATAGAAAAACGAATATATTGCTAGTATAATAAAATGATCTATTCATGAATATTGCAAGAACTGGGAGAATGATAAATTTATAAAATACTAAGATATTAAATATAATCTTTACTATTTGAAGGAATTTCTTATGTATTTTTGCGATTTATTTTAATACATATCTTAATACATATATCCAAAGATATATTTTAATACACAATATATTGCAAATATATTTTTTTATATTTATATTTTCAAATATATTTTTGTTACTTATTTTACTTTTGTCGACTGCTACTTAAGCAGAAAAGGCTTCATTTGATTTCATCGTTATTAGATAAAGCTTAGATGTGATATAAAGAAATACTTGTTTGTAGTTGATTTTATTGTCTCTGCAATTTCAATTGTATTATGTTTAATTGTTTAATTTGTATTATGCTTTCTTTTGAATGCAATAAATTTCTTGTGAATTGCTAATTGTTTTTGTTTTGTTGGTATTTTATATACTTATATATTTTTAGATTGTATTTTCAGTATTTTTATTTTTATTTTATATTTTGTTATATTTTTATTTTGTTTTGAATAAATATTTTCGATTTTGCTTAAATAAAAATTTTGATTGTCCAGGTGTTTTTTTCAATCAATTTTTAGGTCAATGAGCATCTTTTATCAAATATATGCTGTCACAATTTTCTAAATTTTGTACTTTTTATAAAATTTCATAACACTCTCCAAAGCTTAAAAGTATAGGTTTAAACGGATTACTGCAGTAATCCGTTTAAACAGTTAACCGGATTACTGATTAAATAGTTTAAATAGTTACAGTTACATACAGTTTAAATGTTTAAATACAGTTTAAATAAAGTAAAGCAGTTACAGTTTAAATATTTAATCATTTTACAATTTAAATAGTTACAATTACTTTTGTAACTATTTTTGTACATTTACCTGTAATCTACTACTCACATTCCGCTAGCAAAAGTTTAAATAGAAACTAAAATAAAAAATATTATAAAATTTAACAAATGTTTTTTTACTTTGATAATATATAATTTTAATTTAATACTCTTTGTAATATAAATCTATATTTTGTTAGATTTCTGTCAAAATTTCAAAATTTCGAATATGTTTTCAAATTTTAATTCGTTATATACAAATCAAAATAACTTTATACTAAATTAAAGTTTAGTATAAACATTTAGTGAAATTTACTAAGTTTAAATAGAAACTTTAAATCCTGATAAAAACAAATATGCCCAGAATTAAAATGAGTTTTTTTTGTTATGCGCACAAACAAATAAAATAAGGTGTATACTGATTAAAAAAGGTGTATAAAAGTAAAAAAGGTGTATACTGATTTGTGCTTTTAAATTATGTTGAATATTTATTTTTTCAAGCATTAAAAACTAATAAAATTATTAAATTGTAATTTTTTATAAAATTATAATTTATAAAATAAATTATAATAAATTTTGATAAATTATAATTTATTATTTATTATATTGTGATTAAAATCAATATTGTAATAAAAATATTATAATATTAATTTAATAAATTTTATATTAATATCAAAATATATATCACAAAATATGATCCCTATTTTGATCTGGTTTTAGATATCTTCGTTGATAATTATATCAAATTTAAAAACTTGCAGAAACGCACTTGTTCGGGTTAACACATTTTCATTATTTGAAATGTCAACTTTATTTCATCAAAAACTAACGTACTGGGCAATGTCTTCTATTAATGCATTAATTTGTTCTGAATCGCATACTTTAAAACGATTACTGCTTATAGAGCACATCATCAGTAAATGACTTTCAGGACTATTTTCAAGAAATAAATCAAAAAATTGCATAACCAAACAGGCTATAGTATGAAAATATGGTACAAAAACATCCCTGAGGAAACCGTCGATCAGGCTAATATAAATGAAAATATTTGATGAAAGTAAGAGATGTCTCCAGTATATCAATTTGATCTCCTATTTCTTTTAATAAAAGACATTAAATCTTAAATGCATCGTAAATAAATTTACAGAACGGTTTCACGATAAAGTCAACTTTGTCATAATTCAATTCCTATGTATAAATGTCGACATAGCTTAATTGATCTGCTTTTATTTTTAAAAGCCTGTGTATATTTTTAGTGGACACTCTTGTCTAAAAATCAATGTTCTTTTTGAGAAAATCTGTACAGCGTTATAAACGTTTTTGTCAATATTATTCAAACTAGAAAAATAAAATGACTTTAAAACGTTTACAATTTTCTCGAAGGTATGTGTATCTTATTAGTCATGGTTGTATAGAAGCAAGTTACATTTGCTTTTTGATATACTTTAAAAAGATCAATTTTCAATTAACCTAATTTATTCAAACTATATCTCCATTCACTAACGCTAACAAATTCAGAGTAATTGTTTGATTTATGTAAATTTTCTAGTAATATAAAATTTCCAGTTTAATTAATTATTTCCAATTTAATATAATTAAATTGTAATTAAATTATTTAATTTGTATTTTACAATATAATTAAATTAATAGTTATAATTAAATTATTATATTTAACAATATAATTAAATTATAACTTGAGAAAGCATAATCGTTATCACGAAATTATACTCTCTTAGACTTTAGTATTACGAAGCATTACGATCTAATTATATTTTGTTTTATTTGAAAGCCTTGAATAGTTGCATTAGATAGCAATTAACTACAGAAAACTAATTTATTAGTAAATTATTTTGAATTAGCATAATATCTACTGCACTGATTTAAATTTTATTATTTTTTAAAATACTGGTGATTTCACTTTTTTAAATTAAATTTAACGCAATATGTATGTCGTATTCGAATCTGGTCAAATGTACAGATAACGAACAATAATAGATGTTTGTAAGAATACGATCTTTTACATTTATATTTTACATTTAATTATTGTCTTGAAGTTATTTTTGATTTAAGTATTGTTTTATAATTATGAATTGATTGATATCAAAATATAATCTCACTCACTTTGTACTTTTACGTTAACATAAGCGCAGTTAATTCTTTCTGATTTCTTCTGTTATATAAGAGGTGCCGACACAAAGTTGAATGATTGGGACCAAGGAATATAATATTAATATATAATATTATAATATAATAAATAATATAATATTATTGTATAATTAATAATATTATAATTATATTATAATTATAATATTATTAATATAATAATATTATATATTATTATATTATTAATATATTAATATTATTATATCAATCAGAAAGTAATGATTCTGACTAGTTATTTTCGACATTTTTTACTATTTGCTGTAGATAGTCCATATACCAATGGTACGAAATTTGTCATATCGCTCTGCATAGGGCACTTGCTGTTTGTTTAAAGTTATTTTCAGATTGGTACAGGATATTTGACTTACAGTTAGACGTCAACTATTATTCGAACACGCTCTGTCTATATTCATTTACAAATACAAAATGAATTTTTTCGGAATTTACACAACACAATTAGGAAACATTTTATTTATACCTTAATATTTCTGCTAGATTAATAATAATATCTTTAGAATGTATATTTAGCAGGATTCGAACCGCTGTTTGCCAAATATGCATGCAATTGATGCATTTAATCCGAAGTAATTACAAAGTACAACGTTCCTATCTATAATTGTTAAAAACCACATGTTGCAATTAGATCTATCCATAAAACTGAAAATTTTCAACACAAAAATGTTATTTTAATATTGGATTATATTTTGTCACCAATATCGCAATATATGTCTTCCGGAAATTTAAAAAGTCGTTTATTTTGATGTAGTGTGGACATGTACCGTAACGAGTGGCTTAACTGTTAAGATGATACAACCGTGTGAATTCTGCCGGCATTTGCAATCATATTTGTGAAATTTTTAAAAATATGTTTTGTACATTTATTTTTAATTAGAATTTTACCAGAAGGCAAACTGTTATTATAAATAGTCAAATATTCATTAATAGTAGGAGTAAATTTGTTAATATAAATTAACAAATATAAAGTGTGTCTCAAAATTGTGGATGTTAATATAAAATAAAACATGATATAAAATATCCTTTTACGAAATCGGTAACAGATTGCTTTGATTAGTAAGCATTAGTTATAAACTCATTTGCTTACACATTTTTTACGGAAAATTCGTTTATTTTATTAATTACAAATATTGTAATTTAATCACTAGGCAACGACTTATCCTTTTCTGTGGACATCCAATAGAATTAATTATTATTTCGGTAAAATAATTTATATTTTCAATCAGTACTTACTAAATTTCATGTTCAGAATAATATTGTAAAATCCAAATACCGCCATGACTTTTTTAAATTTATAATTCAATGGCACGCCTTTACTGTGGATAAGGAGCTAAAAATTTAATAAACATTTGTTATAATTAGCCAAATATTTGTTGAATTTGAATTATTTATTTTGTATTTATTGAAATATTCTTAATATTAAAGTACAAAACTTTCTTAACGTATAAATTTGTCAATAAAAATTGATTCATTAAAAATTTAATTCACAGGAAAAAAATTATTTTGTTTATAACGTTTAAATTTATTTTAATTTTTATTATATATTACTGTAATGGCAATTCTTTACTCACATATATACTTACCATTAAAATGTAGCCATAAATTGATAATTGTTCCTCTTATACTGTCAACGGAATCTGTTGATTTTGTAAAAATTACTTATTTACCTGTTGTTAAAAACAGAACATTTTTATAAAATTTACAATAAACTTCTGCATTTTAGATCATATAAATCTTTGCATAGACTTCGTTTACAACTTTAAAACAATTATCTCAAACTAAATTTGTGAATTCAAAATAGTAAAAATTGAATTTGTATATCCTGTCACTGCAAATTTTATATTTGAGCAAATGTGAACTTTGTTTAAACGAAACCTCTGGTTGCTGTAAACCAACAATGATGCCTTCATAACGTGTGTTCCACTTTTAAAATCCGAAATTTTGTATTATGAGGATAAAAATAGCTACATTTACATCGACTCTAATCTGCACACAAATTTCAATATGGATTTCTTCCGTAGCTTGTAAGTGTTTTCTTAAATTCTATCTATAAGTATTGTGTTAAAGCAATAATGAAACGATCGTATGAAAACGTACCAGCCGCCATTGAGCTTTATCAAATTACAGCGGATTCCATAAGAGTGTCTTGGACTTCATCGCACCATGTGAAAAGTTATGTTGTTTCATATGGATCAAATGGACCTTTTGACAACGAATTCAATACTACTGCCAGTACTAACAGTGTTATTATTGATAATTTATGTAAGTTTTATCTCTCATACACTCTATCTAATTTCATTTTATAATTAACTTAATAATCACACTGTTTGCAACAAATTTTCAAAATATAAAATAATTATGTTAACAATCTTTTAAGCTAGACGCGGAAGAAGGACGATAACATTATTTGATACCGTTTTGTCATCACTATAACTCATCAGTGCCAAATCCCTCCCACTGCTGGATGCAGAGGATGACTAGCAGACGGCAATAAACAAGTAATGTGTATGAGGTACTAGAATATCTCTAGTACCATCACAGAGTGCTAAACCGGCACCAACGGCTTCACCAAAAAGGATCATTAGTTAGCCGATATAATAATTAGCCGATATAAAAGATACCTGCGCTGGCATTTGCCAGTGCTTTTGCTAATGTGTCCGGGTGTCGAGTCGTGGAAGCATTGCACGAACCAAACTATTCCAGACATCGGGATCCTGGGCAACATACCAGAGTTCTCTTTCAGATTGCCCAAGGCGATCTTCGGCCAATTTCGAGATTTAATCTCTATACCGGTATCGAGGTTCCTCGAGGTCTCTTTCTAGAGAGTTCGGCCTAGAATGCTATGAGAGAAAGGCTATACCTAGACATCATCAGAACATGTCCTAGCCTCCTACACTAACTTTCTTTGATGTGGAGAAGCAGCTACTTACTCCTAGTCCATCCCGGATAACCGAATTCCTAACCTTATCTCTTAGGTTAAGGCCGATCACACCGCGAAGGAACCTCATTTCGGCCACCTGTATCCGAGATATTATCCTTTCGATCATCTCAAAGCTCATGACCGTAAGTTAAGATAGGAACTAAGATTTGGTGGTAACCCGAAAACTTCATCCGAAGACTAAACCCCCGCTTCATTATGACAGACCTGTACAAAACTCATTGCTGTGTTAGCTGCACAAATTCGCTTCTCAATCTCCCTGATGTTCCTGCCGTCCCTCGAGAGAGACGGCAGGAACATCTCTCGTGGAGGATTTCAATACTTGAAATCCTCTACGTCAGGAAGAACCTTCTCAATCCGGTTTGACATTGCACCTGAATGCGAGACGAACACATAGAGACAGTCTTGGTTGTACTAACCAATATCTCTGCCGCTTGGCATTCCATCGTGAATCGATCTAGTAGGCATTGTAAATCCTCAGAACAAGATGCCAACAAAACAACGTCATCTGCAAAAAGCAGAGATGGTATCCTGATGGAACCGAACTGAAGACCAACATTCGGCAGAGCAGCCAGTCTCGAAATTTTGTTCATGTAAACAAGGAACAAAAGTGGAAACAAATGACAACCCTGACTAAGCCCAACGCCTACAGGAAATGATTCAGACTTCCTACCTAGAATACGAACACAACTCATACTTTGTTCATACAGAGAAGCCACAGCTACTCGAAGATAGTGTGGTACTCCATACTTCCTTAGTACCTCCCACAACCTCTCGCGGAATTCGGTTGAACGCCTTCTCCAAATCTACAAAGTACATGTAGACCGGTTAGCGAACTCTCAAGACAGTTCGAGTATAGTTGAGAGAGTAAAGAGCTGATTCCTCTTTCAACTGTCGATCAATAATAGGCTGTATCCTTAACTTAAGAACCGTAGCAAATAGCTTACTAGTTTGGCTAAAAAAGTGATGCCGCGATGATTGGAAACACTCTTCGGTTACCTTTCTTAAATATCGGTATCACCACCCCAGTTCGCCACTCTCTAGCAACTTTGCCCGACTTCAATGCAACGTTGAAGACCCATGTTAGCCACTTCATGCCAACAACGTTGGGAGCCTTCAAAGTTTCAGGTTGAATCTCATCTAATCCATAAGACTTGTCATTACGAAGTTTTATAACAATAGCAATGACCTCTTCCAAAGATATGATCTCTTCCGTTGGTTCTAAAAGCTTAACTACAAGAGAAGTCATATCCACCGAATTAAGGAGACTCCTGAAATGATAGTTCCAACAACCAAGAATTTCTTCAATGTCAGTCAGCATAGATCCACTCTTGTCATAGATAGTTTGAGAAGTTTTCTGCTTTCCAACACGAAGGTTCCTGATCGTCCTCCAGAATATCTTCGAAGCTGACTTATAATCAAGCTCTAATTGCTCTTCAAACTTCTACCAAGCCGCCTTCTATGCTTCAGTAATTTATAGAGCTGAAGCTATCTTTGCTCTTCGATACTTGTTTACAGCTTCCATTTATTTATAAGACAAATTTGCCATATAAGCCAGCTTTTTCTATTGGACGAAGTCTCTAACTGTTGGTGTCCACCAAGTAGTTCGAGTATTATCTCCGCGACAAGAACCTAAGACCTTCGAGTCACAACTTTTCACAGTTGCTTTGACAAGGGAGGATCTGAACATCTCCCATTCCTTATCAATGTTATTCACCTCTTCTGGCAACCGAGAGAAGTCCTACCGGATATAGCCAGTAAAACGTTATTTGACATAAACATCTGCTAGACGCTCCCATCACGCCCTCACACAACGTTTAGGTTTACCAGGCTTGTCTAGCATCCGATCCTGACATCGAAGCTTACTAACTACAAGGTAGTGACCGGTTGACAGCTCAGCTCCTCTCGTCACACTAGTGTCCATAACATAACGTCGCAGATCAGATGAGACAATTACAAAATCGATCATTGATCTTTGACTGAGAGAATCTTGATGCCATGTGCATCTATGGATCTCCTTATGTTCAAACATGGTGTTGGTTATGTACAAATTGTTACGAGAACAAAAGTGCAATAACTCAACACTATTCACATTCAAATCAGAGTGTCCGTTCCTCCCCAACACTCTCTTCCAACTGTTAATGTGCATACCAACATGAGCATTGAAGTCAATGAGCATATAACGATGGAATCTCCAACCAAAGTACTAACAAGAATAGCCTGAAGATCTTCCACGAAGACTGCGTATTCCAAGATAATGTTGCGAGAATACACACAGAACAGTTATCCCTTTTCCCTCTTTGACTAAAAGTCTCAGAGACGCCAGCCTTTCGTTCTCCGGGTTTAACCTCTCTATCACGAACGACAACCGGGGACTTGTAAGTATTCCTACACCCGCCTATCGTCACTTTCCGTTGATAAGTCCCGAATACTTCAAGGTCCAACCTTGATCCAAAAGTTTAGTTCTAGTTCCAAAATAATGAAGATAAGTCACTCCGACTATTTCTAGACCGAAGCAAACCATCTCCTCAACTAATTCTGGTTCCTTCCCCGCCAGCGAGATGACATTCCACGTTCCTACATGAAGGCTAGTCCGCTTCGGGTGTTGATGCCTCTTTCGTTGTCTCCGTACAACTGCCTAGTCACTCGGCACCCGACAATGATACTCCTCCAGTCAGTTTTAAGTTGATCATTGTTCTTCGCACTTAATTTATATTTTGTAATTTGTTTGCTAGTCATTTTCATTGTTTTGGTTTGTTTGTTCGGCTATCTCTCGTTCCCGATATTCTTTGATGATCTAGCATCGCTACTGTAAGGAAATTGGTCTCCGAGACTCTGTTCCGCCTTCTCGTCCATTGGTCAATCTGCCGTTGGAGTCATCGGAGTGATTTTGTTTGTTCGGCTATATCCCGTTCCCAATATCTTTTAATGATTTAACATCGCTACTGTAAGGAAACAGGCATCTGTGACTCTCTTCCACCTTTTCTTCCATTGTCAAATCCGCCGTTGGAGTCATCAGAAGGATCTGAAATGGTCTATAAAAAGACTTCCTACGGCTGATGCAAGCCGGTTAATTATTTAGCCTTTGATCAACGAATGTCGAACATACGTTGTCTGGACCGCTCCACAAATAGACTAATTGGCAAGGGGTTCCAATTTAATACTTAATCGACTGGCACATAGCACTTCCTATTATTTATTAAAATTAAATAATAATTTTAAATTAACCTTTTAATTTGAAAATTGCTTAATCGAATTTTTATTATTGATTTACTTTTAATTAAATCGTTTATAAATAAGCGTTCAAATAAGAAACTTTTAATTTTATATTTGGTCAAGCCTTGCGAAAATTTTATGAATTTGACTTTTTTATGATTATTTTTAAACAACTTCTATTCTGAAATAGTATCTAGAGAAATATGAAAAATAATTTTCAATGATCTATTTTTAAATGAATTTATGTTATACAATAAAACAAATGTTTTTTAAACAATTAATATTTTATTAAACAATTGTCCTTATCGAATAATATTTTTAACTTTAGAAAGTCTATCAAATGTCTGTTTTTGACCTTGCGAATTTTCGAATTATAATTAAGATTGATTTAATTAATATAAAATAATAATATTTAGAATTTCGTTTAATTACTTGCTAAAATATAAAAGAATTACTAAAAGTAATCTATTTTGCTATTAAACCTTCATGAAATAAGCATTTAATTCTAAACCATTCTAAATCTTAACACACATTAAAAAACAAATCGCATTTAATTGTGTTATACATTAAATGAAATTTCGCAAACATTTTATGTCAATTTAATTGTTACAATTGAAATTTTCGATTATACTACACGTTGCTTGTTGCTTTAATGCTATTTATAAGCAAGCAGCAGTACACTGCATTTCAGTATTAGTGAACCTCATCAGCTGCTGATCCAATACCTACATTTCACGTTTCGGTTTTATAATGTTAACTGACAATCAGTTAACTCGTCTGATTTTACTGACAATTAGATTTAATGAAAGACTTTTATCTTACATTTTCAAATTTAATTGAAATCATTTCTGATTTGAAATTAAATCAGCAAAAGTATGGAAAGGTTCAACCTTCAATTTTTAAAACTTATCTATTTTTGAAATTAATTACTATTATCAAAGGTTGTTATACCAGTGCAGTCATTGTTACTATTGAAATTTTGATGACTGTTTTTCATCCTGAACGCTGCTTCAATCCTATCTATAAGCCAACAACATTACGCTTCATTCCAGTATTGGTGGACCTGATCAACTAATGATCCAATACCTTCCTTTCAGCTTTCGGTTCTTTTAATGTTGGCTGACGATCATTCGATTCGTCTACTTTATTGACAATTAAATTTGATGAAATACTCGTCTTGTATTTCGCAAATTTAATTGGAATCATTTATGTTTTCAAATTAAATCAGCGTGTAAGGGAAGGTAATACCTTCAATTTGAATACTCACCTATTTTTGCAATTAATTGCTATTTTCAAACTAGTCATCTATAATATGTTTCCAAATTTTAGTTAATTTAATTGTGCAATTATTGTCACAATTGAAATTTTTTATTTTATCTTGCACGTTTCTTTAATGCTATCTATAAGCCAACAGCAGTACGCAACATTTCAGATTGATAAATCTCATCAGCTACTGATCCAATACTTACATTTCACATTTCGGTGAAACCAGGGTAATATAAAATAAAATTTCAACTTTATTTTATAAATGTACTAACCCCAATCAATTATTGATTGAATCAGCAACTAGGCAATTTAGGTTAATCGTTAATTTGGACCCACCGCTATGCTGGGTTGAGGAATAGGGGTCGAAACCTAATAGCATAGCAGTGTCTCACGATGACCTCTAATCCTTATTATGATACATCGTCTGTTATTTATTAGTCAATTCATAAAAATTAACTTTTATTTTAAATTTCAATTTTAAATTTTTAATTATGAAATTTTTAGAATTGCCGATGATAATAATTTGGTTTTCTTTAAAATCAATAAAATAATTTAATATAGTATATAGTATATAAAATAATTTAATAATTTAATATTAATACAATAATAATATACTATAATGATATACTATAATAAATATAGTATATCAATATACCCTATATACGTATATAAAACAAATATATGGAAACTCAGATATTATAAAAAAATCAAACAAAAATATTTAAAATCTAAAAATAATCAATTATATTATGTTAGAATAAGGTATTACGCTACTTGATCGAATTGGAAATACATTATTAGCATGTATTTGCCTCACGCTGTTATGATGTATTGAGGAATAGGACGTGAAATCCGATACTATAGCAATTCAATCTGATGACCTCCAATCTTAATTCTTAGGCATATACTATTTTCAAATTTATATATAATACTAAACGCGTAGGCACAGATAACTAATCTGATTTATTAACATTAATTATTGTTTACAAAAATATTTTCATTCGAAGAGAATTTAAATTAAAAAAATAGTTTGAAAATTATGAAGATTAATAGTAAGACAAGAATGCTCGAATAATAATTAGCTCGTAAGAAATCTACAATTAATAGCTTTAGTCGCTAACTACAATGATGTTAATTATACGTTAATCATGATGTTCACTTAAAATATTTATTTACTATCAAATTTATGACGTTAACTTAAATCTGAATGCATTACTAAAATTAATAATAATTTGGAATTAAAATGCTAGATTTGTAGAAACATTTTTATCTAGAAGTAATTAAGCATCTTGAATTTTGATGTAAAATTGCGAATTTTAATTAAATAATATTTAATTTATAATTAATTTGATGAAATTGTGCAATTATAATTTGAATTTATCTTTAGTAAAGGATCATGAATATACCGTGCTTGTTCGATCGATATTATTAGACAATACAGTATCAACTGGAATACAAGATAGTATCTTATTGGATACAGGTAATGCACCTTAGTTACTAATTTTGATTGATTTTGATTTCTCGTGGCCCACATTGCATCTTCTTCAATCATTCGATTAAACGATTCAGTATTTTTCATTATTCGGCTAAGATATTCTTTCATAGCCTAACCTGTAATATTTGAACCTTTACTTAAAAAGGATATATGTTCAACGGTTATCTGTAATAATAGCTGAGATATCGCTTAAATGATTTAATAAAAATATATTACAAAATTACAAGTTATACAAACTTCCGTAAATATTATATTTTACTTCTAATGTTTTATTTTAAATAGATCGTTTTGTCTGATAATATTTTCTATTCCTGGAATTTAAATGGCTGGTATATTTATAGTAGAGATGATCAAAGAGCATAAAATTAAAATTTGAGTTTATAAAGTATAAAAACAATAAAAAATATTATCAATTATAATATTTTATATTTATAATAATTATAATAATAATAGAGATGATAATTTTCCACATTAGCATTATTATAGCATAATATTATTTACCCCTATCATTTTTATAGTATATAATAATGATATAAAAAGTAATATATATTATAACTGAGATAATGCTATATATTACATTTTTTTAATTTAACACACACATTTTAATAATTTATGTAAATTTATTAAATTTTATATTTAAATCATTTATTTTACCCTTTTCATTTTTAACTTGTTGGAACCTTTAGTAATGAGGTTATTAATCAATTAAATTTAATCGAAAAATAATTTTTAAAACTGCGTGTTCAAAATATACAATAAATGCGGTTGGCTGGCGATCTTTGTTGATAATATTGTAAAAATACACGAGACAAATTGTAGTAAGCATGTTTATGTTTCTTGATGTTTTATCGTTATTTCTAAAATTGATAGCCTTAGCTGACCCAACTGAATTCACTGCCGACTTTAATTTTACAAGGCTAAATAAAAAAGCATTATATGATGCTTTTAAACCGAGTTCTTCTGGGCTTGACATAATATGTAATATTTCTATTTCCGATTACTTGGAGAGTGCGATATAATTTTTAAAATTTGAAATAAATGTGTTCCTCTTTACTGTAATAATAAATAGTTTGTCTTTAAATAAATATTTACATTTATAAAATTTTTTTATAACTTTTTGCCTTCGATATTTTTAAACTAATCGTAATAATATGTGTCAACCATAGATTTATAATGACTTGAATTGAAAGTTACGATAATATCAATGATATTAGTTACGTCTTGCTCTTTAGCCGATCTTTGTTCTAAATGCCATATGGATTGGGATTTGGATTAGATTATTCTAATCGTAATTTAATCTTTGATATTAATTTTTAATTTTCAATTTTTATCTAATTTAAATTTTGATAATTTAATTATTATTAAATTATTATTAATTAATCTAATTTAATCTTTAATTTAAATTAATTATTAATTTAATTGTATTTTTGATTTAATATTTAATACTGACCTTTAATTTGATCAATTTGATCATTTGATAACCTAAATCATTGGATAACATGGATAACTTGGATAATTTTAATCATAGGAATTAATGATTAATAATTAATGATTAATGATCATAAGAATTAATAATTAATGATCATAGGAATTAATGATTAATTTAATAATAGAAATTTATCCTATGGAAGAAGGATGCGATTAGTGTTAATCCCATTAATATCCTAATTGGGATTAGAATTCTAAATAAATTTATATATATATTAATATATAATTTGAAAATACTATTTAAAATCAAGATTTGCTTTCCTGACAAAGTCAACTTCCTTGAGGTTGATGGGCATTATAGACACAAGTAATTTATTATAGAAAATAAAATAATATTAGCTTTCGACGATAGCGTCTATAATGATACGAAAGAAAATATAACATCTATAATGATACGAAAGAAAATATAACATCTATAATGATACGAAAGAATATATAACATCTATAATGATACGAAAGAAAATATAACATCTATAATGATACGAAAGAAAATATAAAATCTATAATGATACGAACGAATTTCATGTTATTTCGGTCATGATAGGCAATTCGAGTTTCCATTAGATTTATTGTCATACATTGCATGTGGCTTATTGAATATATATGCATTCTGATTTAAAATTATATATATGGCAGAAAGCGGGCGAAACGAAAACGGCTGTGGCAATGATGCCGCTAGTAGTCAGGGTGTATGGAATTTGAAGTCATGAAGGAAGGATTTTGTAGCTGGTTTTTAAGCGACAGTCACCTTGTGTGACTTGGCAACTATTCAATAGATAATTAAGTATTCATAACAGGATCACCAGTCTCGATTTCAATCGATCTTCATGATCTCATACTCAACAATATATATACTATTTATCAAATATTGTTGTTCATATTTTATTAACGGCGAACCGAATTGTTATTGGATTAATTTCAGTGATAGATTATTCAACCGAGTTTAGGGTTAACATTGCCTCCGACCGAATTAAGAATTATCTCGACAACTGCGACGCAATTATATGTTAGTTGGTACGACGATTCTAATCCTCGCGTTTCTTTCAGCATGCCGCCCGTGAATTACATAGTCGAATACACACTTTCTCACGCAAACATAGGTCATATCAAAAGGTATGCAAGTATTACTATAAATTCTAAGTTTAAATTTTAAAAGTCATTTGCACGAGATTACTAAATCCCAAATTACCAACACTACTAGATGTTACATAAAGGGTTTAAATCCATTCTCACGATATGAAATTCGGGTTAAGCGAATAAAATCCAACGTAAACAGTGATTGGAGTTTGATACTCGAAGCAATGACAAAGAATTCAGGTATTTTTGATATTGGTTTGCAACTTAATGTCAAAAGCGTGTCAAAATTATTATCATTATCGCTATAGATCCAGAATTTTCAACGTGTTTTTTATTGTACCCATATTGAACTTTTTAGATTTTTTGTTTTCATAAGAATACGAAACGGAATTCATTCGTCTCACATGGGGCCTAATGATGATCAATACACCGTATAATTGTCATTTTTGATCATAATTCACATAAAGGATCATTATAATTTACCTCGAAACCATGATATCAATGATGATCACCATAAAAGTGATAAGATAACTACGTTTATCACGTTCCTATCGCGATCTTATAAGCTTTGTGTCGTCGCTGGGCTATCTTAGTCATAGATCCTTATTTGGAACATTTTCAAAGGAACATTTGAAATGCATTTTCCTATGAATTATTCCATCAGAATTATGAAGTAATTTGGATTTGTACATGATCTTTCTAGAATTTCATTCATAGCTACTTTTTTATCTTCGTTAACTCAAATGATTTAATTGTTTAATTCTTTTATTTTATTATTTCTTATATTTGTAAGCTTGTTTGTTAATTTATTTTAAAATGACGCATGCTTGATAAATAGCAATTTTCGTGATTTTGACGGGGTTTTGCGTTTTATAGGATTTGACGATAGTTCATACATTCTGTATATTCGACAATGAGGATTATTCATTCATATTTGACATTTATTTACATTTTCTAACATTAAGTCTTAAATAGCATCGAATTAACGTGTTGTATGCTCATGTATTATGAATAAGTAAACTTTATTGCATTTCATAGATCATGTAGCTCATGAACACTTGTTCATTCACCTTGTAACAAACAGTTTATAAGAAAGCAATTAATTTATTAACTTATCTACTAAACAAATCGTATTGTATTTATATTTGTATTTATATTTATATTGTTTTATTTATTTTTTATTGAGTCTAAAAGATCATTGGAAGTCGGGAATGGAAGCTTAGCCACAACTCAAAATTTCAATATTTTTAATAACTGCTCCTATATTGCCACGTCATTTAGATAAGCGGACGCTCCCTTCCTATAAATTAAAACATTATGTATCCCATTAAATGTATTGTAGAGGGGACATTTACTTTGGAATAAAAATTTGATCAGCATCAGGAATCAAATTAACTTAACTTTAATCAAATGAATATTTTGCATTTGAGTATAAGTTTAATGTTTATTTGTTTATACCATTTAAAAATACAGATCAATTCGAATTTAGCGATAAGCGAGCAGACATGCAAAGTAGTTTAAATCATGCTTTTCAATCAAAACGTATATTGGTTTTTGCGCATTTATTTTAATATAATAAAGTTAAATATAATGTTGATTTCCTTTGTTTCGTACGTTTTGTTTTTGTATATATGTTTTTGCATCGCATTATAGTTTTTGTTTGAAAAGTGTTGATCTTAAATCGCTATTAAAATCAAATGTTATTACACACCAAAAGTTTTAGGTGGTAACTTAATTAAAAATGTATATACTTAAACTTTATTGCAATTTTACGTTTAGCTCCACTTTTACCACCGTCTAAACTAGACATAAGTCCAGATTTATCAAATCCTAGTTCAGTTACAATTTCGTGGGATAGAGGCGATGGTGAATGGGATCCAGACTTTGGTAAATTGCTATTTAAAAAATTTACTAAATATTCTTATCAAATTTAGGTTACGTTTTGATATATACAGATAGTCCAAAGAAGCCATTAAATGAATGGTTCAAAGAAGTATATACTCCTTCTTCGTCAAAGCACTCAATAGATCGAATGCAGCATCAAATTCAAAATCTTAAATTTCAAACACTCTACAGTTTTATGATATATGCCAAAAACAGTATGGGATCTGGGCCACTATCAGAGATGTACCGTTATCGCACGCTTAATTGTAACCCAAATTTATCAATTAATGAATATATCATTTAATAAATATTTAGATATTTTAAATGAATATGGAAATTTGTCTGGTAACTATGCATCTGATGAATTAATTTATATTAATTTTCTGACTAGCGGCAAACATTTTGTCAACAGCACGACAAATATGGGCTAATTTATCTCAAATGTTTCGATTTATAATACTGATTGTTTTATTGTGTACTCCGCTGATTTGTGCCTGTCCATTTATTGTATGCTTTAGACATAGAGCAACAAAATCCGTTAGAAATAAAGTACCCAGGTTAGATTTTCTAAAATACGTCCCTTTTCATAAATTTTCAAAAATAAGTCGATAAACTTCGATATGAGAAATTTAAAGAGAAATTAAAAACTTCATGATTTATATAATTATAGGATTATAAATTATATATAATTATAATTAAAGATTATACTTTTTTCTTATTAATAATTTATCATTATTTATTATAATAAATTTTAATTATTAAATTATATAATTTTATAAATATTTATGTATATATTTATATTATGTTATTCATTAACAGCATGTTTCGGTCAATACGACTAATCGTTTTCGAATTTCAACAAGCTATAAAAGTGATTTTCTAGTATGAACTAAGTATGTTCCTCTAATAAAGCTATTTTTTATTTTATGAAGATAATATAGATAATAATTCATCTTAATTTTAAAGATATAATATAATTTATATTTTCTTTACTTAATGTAATAGTTTCAATTATTTAATCTATTTCTACTCGATTCTCTGGAAGAAATATAGTAAAGATTTTTTAAATAAATAAAGACTATTTATTAATTATTTAATAATAAATATTTAGTATTTATTATTTAATCTATTCCTACTAGACCCCATGGAATAAATGTAATTAGAAGTTAGAGATTTTTAAATAAATGCAGATTATTTATTAATTATTAATTAATTTGAAAGAATTATGTTACAACTTTCATTTATTTACACTATTGAAAAAAGAACTAAAACCTGAAATGCTTCTTAAAAAAATTCTTCGGGAACTTTAACACGGGATGCGCCCATCACAAACGCTTTGCTCCAAGGGGTCATTTCGACCTTAGTCTACTCAACGCTACAGAGTGATCTCATCAGTGTGGCCCTGTAGCTACACAACTTCGAGAGTAGTAGACTGAATGGAATTCGCTAAGCGCACACTCCTTCATATGGTTACCATCCTTACATCTGGTACGATTTTGCTAAGTAGTGATATCATTAGAAGTTGGAGATTTTGAAATAAATGAAAATTATTTATTCTATAGAATAAATGTAATTAGAAGCTAAAGATTTTTTCGATATAATTAAATTAACTTAGGTAGAACAAAAATTTTGAAAAATATAAAATCAGTCTTGGAAAATGATAATATTGTTTCTTTTATAATTAAGATCGGATGCAATCAAAGGAAACAAGGTACGTCTATTTGACAGATTCCAAATAGAAAGTTCTCATTCTCAAAATAAACCAAAATCAATGTTGCCTCCCCATTCGTCCGAGAGTACGGCATTAATCGAATTTGATAGTGAAGAAAGTAGCAGAAATCTAAGCAGTTCTGTTTCAACATTTAATCAATCAGACAATAGCTTTCAGCCTAACACAAATTATTACAGAAGTAATTGAGCTTTGTTGTTTTCTCTCAACTATTTAAAAATACAGATCAGTTCGAATTTGGTGATGAACGAGTAGACATGCACAGCCGTTTGAATCCCGCTTTTCAATCAAAACGTATGTTGGTTTTTGCACATTTATTTTAATTTAATAAAGTTAAATATAATGTTGATTTCCTTTGTTTCGTACGTTCTGTTTTTGTATATCTGTACGTTTCAGTTGAATGCTCGTGCAAATGTCTGTAGAAACAGGAAACTGTACTACTTCATATACCCCAAGTAAATCATCGACAAAGATGATATGTATCTTAAAGATGTGTATCTCTCATGAGTGAGAGATTGTCAGTGAACATGTATCATCGTATACATATAAATATGATATATTATATATCATATTTTATGTATATATGTTATATACATATAATATATAAAAATGTATCGATAATATTCTCGATAATGCGGCAAAAGAAACAATGCGGCAATGAACGCATAATCTATTAACAGAATTACAAAGACTATAATGTATAGTCTTTTACATTATTTGCGCTAAATAACAGATTACTCGAAACGAGTAAGTGCCAAATATTTATGCATTTACGCTAAGAACTAGAAAATTATATGAATTAAAAATTAAATTTAATTCATTAAAAGATGAATTAAATGAATTAATGAATTAAATTCATTCAAAATTAAATGAATTCCTCGAATTCATACGACATTATAAAAACACTGAATTCTGACAAGTTGTAAATTTTCACTATTAAAAATGCTATAGTCTGCAACTGAACGAAAAATGAGTGCTGACAATAAACACAAAGCTATTATGATAGCTACTAGAGCCCAAATGTTAGTCAGAATTACAAAGACTACTCTGTGTAGTTAAACATTTTTTGCGCTAAATAACAGATTACTTAAAACGAGTAAGTGCCAATAAATTACGCATTTACTAAGCTAAGTACTGATTTTAATAAGAAATCCAACTCTATATGTGAATAGATATGTTGAGCAGTTCTTTCTACTGTTGATTGTTTGTAAATGCTAACAGCTGAACAATATGAGTCCAATTATTATATTAGTGAGATGATTTTACAAGGTCGAATTGTTAAATGTTTTTAAATTACTCTAGTCATTGAGTCGCAGTCATTCGAAACCAAATAATACGAAAAGATTATAAGATATCGAGTGCAGCACAACTAATGTCACCGCTTTTCGTACTAAATCTCAAATTTCAAGTGTAGCATGTCTTTGAATAGTCTAGAAAAGCCGAATAAAATTCACCATGTGTTCAGTCAATATGATATCACACAGGTCATATATATTATATATATGTATACATATAAATATGTATACATATGATATATTACATATCATATTAATGATAATTCTTATATTTTACTTATATTTAATTTATCTCAAATGATGATACCATTCCGCGTGAATTTTTTAGGGATCATATAAGCCCGACGCGAAAGAATGACGAATGCATCACTATGTCTCATCAGTACCAGTTCCCTTCCAACGCGTGATGCAGAGGAGGACTAGCAGACGGCAATCAACGAATAAATCAAGTGCATGATGTACTAGAAAATCTCTAGCACATTTTTGCCAGTACTTGTGCTAATGATCCAATTTGGTGAAGCTATTGTAGTGTTAATTCAGCACTCTAGATGATGTTACTAGATATTTTCTAGTACATCATGCACTTGATTCATTGGTTAATTGCCGTCCGCTAGTCTTCCTCTGCGTCCAGCAGTATGAGGAAACTGGCACTGATTAGTCATAGTTATGACGAAACGGCATTCGTCATTCTTTCGCGTCGGGCTTATATGATTATTTAATTTATTATATTTAATGCTTATATAATCTTATATAATCTTATATTTATAAGATTATAGCAGATAATAATTCGTCATTCTTTCGCGTCGGGCTTATATGATTTTTTAATTTATTATATTTAATGCTTATATAATCTTATGTTTTTGTAAGTTTATTGTAAATCCTATATTTATAAGATTTACATAAAAGTACCAAATGGCGGTACTCTCTGGCGGTTTATGATTAAAATGACAAATGTTAATAAATATTCGTTTTTTAATTTATATTCTAACTTCAAAATTTATTTTTATAATTAAATTAATGTTGGCTATTAATTGGGGTTTGGAATTGCCGAGGTATGGCAGAATAACTGATATCTGTTAGCGTGTAGGAGTAGTGACTGTAGTACTCTGAGAACATTATGAATAACCAGTTTTGAATCTTATCTATAAGACCAATAATTAGTCTTATGCTATAATTAAGTTTGTTATACTTTATAATTTATAAAGAAATGACACTTTGCTAATACTAATTGTCCTAATACATCTATTTAATAGATTGATATCTAACGGTGATTTATTAAACGTTATTCAGATAGAACGTCGGAATCTAGCAGCTTCCCAAGCAGCGGAGGAAATAGTCAGCACTACGATTTTCGATCTCCACAACAATGCAGTTCAGTTGCAGCGACCAACGAAAATTTTGTATCCCTTGCATCTGGTACATCATAACTAATGACATTTAATAAAATTTAATGACATTTACGTTTCTTATGTATAATTTAGTGAGACCACATCTTTGGTTATCTCCTGGTAATCGAAGCAGTAACGAGATCAGAGAAAGTTTTCCAATGTTTTCAACCAAGGTGAGCACTTGTTTGACTTATACACTAAAATATTGAAATCATAAAACAGGCGCCATGTTACAAACAGTCAAATGATCAATCAATTGAAATGACGGCTATCAACGAAATTATAAGAGACCTGAATAAGTTACCTAGTGTACAGCATTACTGATATTAATTTTTGTAAAAATAGATTGTTGTGTATAAATATTGCATATTCGTGATTAGGTATAAGAGAAAAAACTAAACGATTCTAATAAATTTCACTTTATTAATTGTTGATCAACAATATGGTTAAGTGGTTCCATCTAAGGTTCGTAAGGCGTACACTGAAGCTCCTAGTAATCAATACTTTCCCATTAATAAAAGTATTAAGTATAAAGGATCACTGGAAGACTTGAATGGAGGTGGCCTTATTAAAACTCAAAATTTTAATATTTTTAATACCTGATTCTGTATCGCCACGTCATTTAGTTAACCGAACGGCACCGGGTTAGCCATTTTAGAAAATTCTTTATATGATTTACCGTACCGCATCATTTGAAAGATGACTTGTAATTGCAAAAGGAGGACATGAACTTATACATTGTTTTTGAATTTGCTGTGTTACGCAAGTTTACAATTATTGGATAAATTCAGAATTGCGGTAACTCTACATTAAACAGTTTTTAATTATGAATACGAGAATAACTTTAATATGATAAAATTGATTATAATTAAAGCATAATTAAAATTAGCAATATTAATTATGATATTAAATTATTTCATTTTTAAATTAAAATTAGCAATATTAATTATGAATTATAATTACGTCATTAATGGTTATTTGTTTCAAAAAGTTGCTGCGAATCATTGGAATGCATCCTAATATATTATACACTGCCTAACTGCAAAGTTATAATGTAATATCAAAAGATCGTTTTAACTGTTTATACTGTAAATATAAATTGTTGTTTGTCATTTTCGTTTTTGTTTTCTGGAAAATTTTTAAATGCTTCAATTACTGATTCTGTAACATCCGTATTTAAAAAATTTAAAATCATAAAATATATTTATAAATATCAATAAATTTACGTTTTATCATAACACTGCAATAAATTAAATTATAATATCGTTATGCATCTTTACAACGCATTTATAAAGATGTTATAAAGCATTTATAAAGATGTTATAACGTTTTTATAAAGTTATTTATACATCTCTACGTATTTTTTTAATAAATTAATAAAAAATAAAGATAAATAATAAATTATTATATAAGATTTTATACAATTGATATTAATGGATATTTAAAATAAAAAATTGAAATTTAAAATAAAAGTAATTTTTTTATGAGTTGAATCATAGATAACAGACGATGTATCAGAATATATTATTTATTATCCATCCATGATATGTAGAATCGTCGGATTGTGACGAGAACCACTCACATTTATTCAAAGTAAATGCTCTTTGAAATTGAAAAGAGAACTAAGCAAAATGTTAAAGGATAGTTAGAAAAAATAATATAATTTAAATCAAGTGAAAATAAAAAAATTAAAATTTAAAATTCAATTTTTATGAATTGATTAAAATATATTTCCTATGATGTAATTTAATTATTTAGTATAATATCTTATTCTAACACAGAATATATTATCGATCCATCAATATTTTCAAATTAAGAGTTTAAATATATTTTACTTTGATGAATTAAAAATTTTACAATTTTGTTTTGTGTTCGCTGGTCCTATTCAAAACTCAGTTAAAAATCAGTTAAATTTCGTATCAATAACACAATAATATAATATATATGAAGTGAAAATAAAAAAATTGAAATTTTATATGAAAGACAATTTTTATGAATTGATTAAAATATATTTCATCTGATGTAATTTAATTATTTAGTATAATATCTTATTCTAACACAGAATATATTATCGATCCATCAATATTTTCAAATTAAGAGTTTAAATATATTTTACTTTGATGAATTATTACAATTTTGTTTTGTGTTTGCTGGTCCTATTCAAAACTCAGTTAAAAATCAGTTAAATTTCGAATCAATAACACAATTATATAATATATATGAAGTCAAAATAAAAAAAATTGAAATTTTATATGAAAGACAATTTTTATGAATTGATTAAAATATATTTCCTCTGATGTAATTTAATTATTTATTATAATTTCTTATTCTAACACAGAATATATTATCGATCCATCAATATTTTCAAATTAAGAGTTTAAATATATTTTACTTTGATGAATTATTACAATTTTGTTTTGTGTTTGCTGGTCCTATTCAAAACTCAGTTAAAAATCAGTTAAATTTCGTATCAATAACACAATAATATAATATATATGAAGTGAAAATAAAAAAAATTGAAATTTTATATGAAAGACAATTTTTATGAATTGATTAAAATATATTTCATCTGATGTAATTTAATTATTTATTATAATTTCTGATTCTTACACAGAATATATTGTCGATCCATCAATATTTTCAAATTAAGAGTTTAAATATATTTTACTTTGATGAATTATTACAATTTTGTTTTGTGTTTGCTGGTCCTATTCAAAACTCAGTTAAAAATCAGTTAAATTTCGTATCAATAACACAATAATATAATATATATGAAGTGAAAATAAAAAAAATTGAAATTTTATATGATAGACAAATTTTATGAATTGATTAAAATATATTTCATCTGATGTAATTTAATTATTTATTATAATTTCTTATTCTAACACAGAATATATTATCGATCCATCAATATTTTCAAATTAAGAGTTTAAATATATTTTACTTTGATGAATTATTACAATTTTGTTTTGTGTTTGCTGGTCCTATTCAAAACTCAGTTAAAAATCAGTTAAATTTCGTATCAATAACACAATAATATAATATATATGAAGTGAAAATAAAAAAAATTGAAATTTTATATGAAAGACAAATTTTATGAATTGATTAAAATATATTTCATCTGATGTAATTTAATGTTTTATTATAATTTCTTATTCTAACACAGAATATATTATCGATCCATCAATATTTTCAAATTAAGAGATTAAATTTATTTTTTAGCTTTGATGAATTATAAATTTTACAATTTTGTTTTGTCTTCGCTGTTCCAATTCAAAAGTTTCAAAATCACTTTAATAATTAAATAATAAATTTTTGTAAATAATTGCTATAAGATTTTATTTAAATTTAATTGTAAGTCATATATTTTAAATAGGTAAATTCTTATGTACAAATCAGAAAAGTATTTGCATCTAGTTCTACAATAGATTAAACAAATTTATTGTGGATTCAAAATAAATTAAAGATCGCAATAATTGATTTTTTATTTTTAGTTTTAAAAGTATATTTTAAAATTAAAATAATTGATTGTCCAGTAATTAATATTTAATTGTCCTTTGAAATGTGGTTTGAAGTTTATTACACATTAAGACTTTTCACAAGTAAATTATTTTATTTTATGTTTACTTCTTTTATTTATAAGGATTAGAGGTCATCAAGAGGAACTGTTATGTTATCAGGTTTTGGCGCATATTCCTCATCGTTATACATCTTTAGCAGCTAAATAATTACGAATTTATACAGATGGAATACCTTAATTTTTGTTTCTTAAATTATTTGAATTTTTATTTATTGAAAATGTGTGCCGTCATTATGCATTAATATGTTTGTGTATCCAACAAATATAATGAACTTGTTGCCACGTAGGATAAAATGCTAAAGCAAATGATAATAATTGAAGGATAAATGACCAGTATGTTTGCGTATTCGAGAATATTTTATTTACTTATAAAATGTTATTTGCATATAAAATTGAAATTATTTAGTTCAATATCCCATTTAATGAAAGATATGCAAATATTCGCTACTTAATTAAACAAATTTATGTTCCACGTAATAAAATACATGTTATATACTTAGTGATAAATAAGGTGTACATTTATGAATCATTTAAGTATACAAAATTCAATTTACGGCGGCTTAGTAATTTGTTTCAGCAAACTGGATTTTAAAATATTTACACGCAAACCTCAAAACCTTCACGCTTTTCCATTTTAAGCCTTAGGTAATGGCAGTAATCTTGAAAATTCTCTGACTTGACAACTAATTCGTGATTCCTGTAGAATTCAATTTCATAAGGAGTTGGTCTTACTAAAATCGTAATGCACGATCGATGAACTTTTGAAAAATCCAGGCCTTTGCTGTAACAACATTTGGCCAACTTTTCTTCTGTCATACGTACATCTGATATAATTTCAGATTTATTTCTAGAAAAAAAATAAATTCCTCTATAACTAAATATTCGAATATAAGATACCACGTTAATTAACTTTGGAGTGCGACGTACACAAAATCCAAATTGCTTATGATACTCTAGATATACTGGACATCTTCTAGCTAAAAACATTTCCCGATTGACTTCGTAGCTGTCTCGTAATTTTACTAATTCTGGTCCTTCACGCGGAAATGGTTCACATTTTTGAGGTTCTTTGCGATAAAACAATTGCATACCTTTGAGGAAACAAAAGTGTTTATTAATAATAGATCGCTTGATAGTGAAATCCGACACGCTTCTGTTAATGACGAATATTTCATCGGATCGTGCTAGACAAAAGCCATAGAATTTATGGTAATCCATATTAATAGCTTCGCAATACTTTTTGAAATAAAAGTCAATATATTTTTGGAGCTTGCGTTTTGCGTATTTTACCTCGAATTCAGTCATTACTCGAAGAAATCTAGTGCATTGTCTTAAAGATGGACTGTACAGCATACCACTAAGAAAACAAGTTTTTAGCGCAGATTCTTCCGTGTGATCAGGATGCAGAACAGGGACAGGTGGTGTTGCTCTCTCGAAACTTTTGCGTTTCATGACGCACCACTGAATATCTTCGTCATACTCAAGATTGTATTTTTTGCACATGCCATTAAGCTGATAGGTCCTTAGTGCTTTGTAAGTGAACACAGATGTGCACGCGTCTTGAAGAGGATCAAAATGTTTGGATAATTGCGCACAATATATAATCATTAGCTCGTCGTAAGTGTATCGCTTTTTGAACTTAAACTTATCTTCACTTTTACGCTTGCAAATATCAATTTGAGAGTGCATTGCTAGTCCATATTCGAAGCAATACTTTTTTACTATCGTGGACGTCTCAATTTTATATGTTTCGTCGAGTAGCTGTGACTTGTTAACAGAAAGTGCTTTCTTGACGAATTGCTTCTGTACGCAATAATCATGGGAAGGTATGTACATCCAACCCAACGCTTTACATGCAATTCTTATTTGCATTTTCCAATTCTTTTCATAAAAGACAAGATTAGACGTATGAATTGGATCTGGATATGGTACACAATCATCTTTTATGCGATCATAATCAAGTCCAACTGCAACACATTTTAGAAATCTATTAGTTTGGTAAGTGATTTCATCCTTTCGTTTTAATTCTTCCAGATCAAATTCAGTCTTGTGTGTAGTCTTGCCTCTCTTTATGGAAAGTACATTACAAACTCGTAGCTTTCTCATATAATCAAATCCATGTAAGTAACAGTTAGCCCTTAACATTTGATGAACAAACGGCATATATCTTATCCGAAGTGCTTCTATTAATCTCCCTTCCCACGTGCTATCTTTTATTTCAGGAAATACCTCACAATTATCAGTTCCATAATTATATCTTAAACCGTGCTTAAAGCACATTGAGTCATTAAATGATCTGGTTTCTTTCCAAGCGTCTCCAATGGGAATTTCCACAGGATCACATGTAGCGCTTAGTTTTATTTGAGTGTTTTTTCTTACTCTAACTTTTTTTATTGAAGGATTTTGAGCACATATATCAGGTCTTTCTTGATAAACCATTAATAATTTGGCACACAATATTTCTTTGGAATGACGAACTATAACTTTGTGATTTCTAAGTGTATCCCTGCCTTTTGTCAGTTCAAAAGAAATACAGAAGTCCCCATCCTGATCACGTAAAAAATCAAACCCAAGTAATAAGCATTCCAAATGTTTATTAAATATATCATCAACTTTGCCTGCAAAAACTTGTTTTACAGTTGGCTTGAATTTATAGCCTAAATCCGTCGTTTTGCTTAAGCACAGCTTGAACCTTGTGTTGTATTTCATGTCAAATTTGTTACATAGCATTGACCACACGGATCTATGCACTTCAAAATCAATATCAATCCCACAAAGTTTATGAGCCAACGACTGTTGTAGCATTCCTTGTGTTAAATATTCACATGCTCCTAAACTCGAGTTATAATTCAATCCGTGAAAAAAACATTCGACGAAATTTCGCTTATGTATAACTAAGATATTTGACGGATTTTGGCCAGTTATTTGTATTAATTTAGGTTTTGGCAATTGCATCTTTTTTGATGGATATAGTTTCCAGTTAAATTTGCGTTTCACACAAAATTTCAAATTAACGTCATAATCCATCCATAATTGTTCACATATAACTATCATCTCGGCATCTGCATACATGCGGGAGTTGTTAACGTCTACAGGTAATGGGTTCAATTGAAATGGTACACATTTCTTTGATGCTTTATCGTACATCGTAGCTTTTAACCAACATTTTCCAAACGGACCCCGATTATTTAAAATATTATCTTTTATAGGCAAAGTCGTTTTTAGCTTTCGATAAAACTTTTCACAAGAGCAAACTTCTGAATCGAGAAACCATAAGATAACTGTAGTTTTTATTATTTGCAATCGCTAAATTAAATCAAACAAAACAGAATTAAAGCTATCAAAAAATAACCATTTATTTTATACTGTGAAATAACTATTATAAATATTATAAATAAATATTATACAATATTTTTACGATTTATTTAAGTAAAAAATAGTAATAATTATCGATATTATTATTTATCGATAGTATTTTTAAGATTTATTAAATCAATAGTAAAAACAGGTTACCATGTATTTCATACTTTGACTAATGTGCCGATAAATTTACAATATTTTACCATTTATTTAGCGCGAAAGTTCACATTTAACTAATGTGAATTCAAATTTAAAAATTATTTTAAAATTATTTTATAAGTGGAATTTATGAATTAGTTACACTTTCATTGCAGTATTATTGTTACAGTATTACTAATAAACTCAATGCACCGGTACATTCGGTCATAGATATTGAGTTGCAAATCGCACAATGATCATTATTTTCTTTTAAACATATTGTGAATACGAAATATGTTGATTCCCATTTGCGGGAACTTCAAATGTAAATTTATTGAAATAATATTTTTTTTACTTGAAAAAAAGTATTATTAATAAAGAGCACACAGGTATGTTTTAGAATTATATTTAAAAGATAATTGCCCATTTTCAGTAACGAACTTAAAAATCTGGTAAATCTGGAAAGTTGTGTATTTAAGCTCTTACATTGTTTGTTAAATTTTTTGTAAGTTATGTTTTGTAACTTAAAAATCTGGTAACTCTGGAAAGTTGTGTATTTAAGCTGTTAAATTTGTTTGCTAAATTTTTTGTAAGTTATGTTTTGTTGTGTTCTATCGATTCAAAAAAGTAATACAAAAGATAATATTTTTAATTAAAATTTAACCATTCATTAATAGTGAATAATTAAGTGAATTCTAAAAATTACTACTCAGTGAATTCCGGCACTAGTTTGTAACGCATGATCTTTTGATATCAATCCCTTAGTCTAATCCATGTATAATATGATTTAAAAGTATATACTCTCGTGGCTCCTCGAATTATCTATAACTTTTAAAAAGATAAAGATCACAGAGGTAATTTTTATAATTATATTTGAAAGATAATTGCACATTTTCAGTAAAGAACTGTTATAACCTTCAGGCTGTTAATGCGGTGCTTCTGTTATCATAATTTTGCACCATTAATATATAACACCTGATATATGCTTTTCAACTACGACAAGATTATACTTTTCAACAACGACAAGATTATACTTTTCAACTACCTAAATCAGAAACTTAATCATTATAGTCCAGAGGCCCAGACATGCTCCTAGATTTTGTAGTGATAATCTGGTCTTTATCGTAAATTGGAGCAACACATTTGTCATTACATGAAAACTTAAATACTAAAAACACATTTTAGATATTTCCTTTTTTGATATAGTTCAATTTTGTTTATTACTCGTAAATGATCGGAATCTAACGAAAGAGATTTTAAAAATTGGAATAAGTCTAGACCTATTGAAGTCTAGAATGTTATGCATTGTTACTACTTATACATTTTATAAGAAAAACAAGCAAATAATTGTTTAACTGATATATTTTAATACTAAAGATCACAATGGTATTTTAGAATCGTATTTAAAGATAACTGTCATTGCACATTTTCAGTAACGAACTGTTACCATCTTCAGGCTGCACGTGGAATCATAATTTTGCTTTACGTAATACCATCAAGAGCAATGCAGTGCTGCTCCTTTGTTCTGCAATTACATGATTTCACTGTGTGAGCTTAAGGGTAAATAAATACAAAATAAAAATCAAACCTCTTAAAATTCTAAAATACATTATACCAAAATTAAATTCAAAATTAAATTAAAGCGAATTTTACTAAACTTATTAAAATTAATTTAACAAACTTAAAGTTTACGACTTTGATGAATTAATGTAACTTAAGTTCTACTCTTTGTTGGTTACCTTTTAAAATAGCGTTTTTTTAATAGCCAACGCCTCCAAACACATCCTAATATATTCATCTGCACAGGTATGGATTATTTTACATTTATCTATTTCCAACATATGTGAGGTTTCACGTACATGTTGCGCGACAGCACATTTAGTATTTTTATGATTCCTATAAGTGCGGGCATGCTCTATTACTATCACGTAGGGCTCTGTCTGTCCTATATAGCCCAAATCACAGGATGAGCACGAATGTGATATACTGTTCCGTGAGTTTTTCTATTGGGTTTGCGCTTAAACCTACTTACCATTTTGATGCTTGCACGGGTATAAAGAAACAACTTTTTACCTGTGCATTTATTCTATTACACCCCGTTTAATATGTGAGATTACTATATCTTTATTGGAGAGCAGATTTATATAAATTTTCTTTTCGTTATGATTATTTGCTATATGTTGTTTTGTGCACTGAATTTGATGTTTTCCTTATTATTGTTGGTGGATAGCCTCTATCCAGGAACATGTTAAATACATGTATATATTCAGCAATGTGTAGAAGCTTTGTACTACAATATCTATACGATATTAAAAATTGTGCTCTGAGGGCTAAGATCTTATGGGCTTTTGGGAGACAGATTCCCAATGACTAACAAGAGAGGGTATACCTGGTTTGCGGTATACTGATGTGCTAATGCCTCAACTACTTCGATGGAGAGCAACATCAAGGAATTGAAAGCTACCGTTTTCTTCAGTCTCTAACTGCCATTTTATATTCGGTTCATACTCATTGAGATTTGGTCAAGAGTGTTCTTTTATCTATATTCGATTCACCAATTATTATAAACACATCATCCACATAACGACACAAATATGTAAATTTATCAATTGTGGGCCTGGCCAATACTTCCCACTCTCATATTTCAGCTGGGATCGGTCTTAACTGGCTACACATTACTACGCCGTCTATATGATCGTAAACGTTCCTTCAAAAGTAAAATGGGCTTGAGGGATACAATAATGCAGTAATATTGCTTATTGCTGATACTATTTTAGAAATATATTTACTTAAATCTGATCCTATTATTTCTTTACTTTTAGAATTATTTAAAAGTCTACCTATATTTATGTTATATATTCATTTATTAATGAAGTTTATGGTCAGTGTATATTTTTTAACATTTATTTTTAACATTTATTGTCCGATTATAGTATTTTATATTACAAATTAGAATTTCATTTTCCTTTTAATTATATCTAATTTATAAGTTTTCAAGATGTTTATCTTAGATGTATTTAAGCTTTCACTATTAATCAGCTTACCAAAGTAAGCATTTTAGTCATTATATAACGAATTGTAAATTTTATTTTTATTGTTATTACTTAATCCATATTTATACTCTTTTAATAGCATTTTCCTTAATTAAGTATTTTCAATTAATTCTAGATTATGGGTACATATATGTTCATTTATTTTATCAAAATTAAGACTTTTACAATTGCATTCTGTTTCCATTATGTTTCTAATATTATCGTTACATATTGATTTTAATTCTTTATTATAATTACAAATTTTTAGTCCTAATGGTGGTAGGAGTTTATACCTTATTTTAGGAATATATTTACTTAAATATGATCCAATTATTTCTTTACTTTTAGAATTATTTAAAAGTCTACCTATATTTATGTTATTTTTGTCGTTGTTAATTGCATTCAGTTCCTAAAATGTTTCAAACATCATCATTACATATAGATTTTAATTCTTTATTATAATTACAAATTTTTCGTCCTAATGGTGGTAGGAGTTTATACCTTATTTTATGAATATATTTACTATACGATGTAATGTACATATGTTATCTATACATTTATTAATGAATTTTATGGTTAGTGTATATTTCAATTATTTACTACAACGCATGTTTCTAATATCATCATTATAAATTACTTTCAATTCTTTATTACTAACGCATTTTTGTAACAGTAATATATCTTTTATATTATATTAAATGCTGATATACATCGTGTACATAACTGTATTGTATATCCTATGATATATAATTACTGTAGTAGCAATAAAATAATTTCGAATTTAACAGTTAGAAGATCACCATTAATTGTATCATTAAATAATTAATTTTAAAATATAATTTTTATAATAGTTTTTTAAATCAAACTTGTCAAACGATTAGCGTAGTGTCTACATTATGTTACAGCAAACGCGTTGCTTTACAATCAATATTGAAATCTTTATGATTATAAATTGACGAGTGATGTTTCTTTAATTGAAAAATTAAATAATTATTGAAGCTAGATCAGAGGAAAGACGTAATTATTTTTGATATTTCGCTAATTACTGTTAGCATCTTCAGAAAATTTTCAGGAATTTTATCATCTTCAGGAATTTTCTGAATATGCTAACAGTAATTAGCGAAATATCAAAAATGATTTCTTCTTTCCTTTGATCCAGCTCCAATAATTATTTATCAATAATGGATCATTATCAACTATGAAAAATTAAAATTTAGATTAAGCAACTTCTAATAATATGCTGTCTTTCGTATATGAATTTGTTTTTAAAATTTATTTTACAAATTTTTATATTTTTGCTTAATGTTTCAATACGACCAAAATAATAAACTTGTATTAAAAGTCTCTGAACCTTACTCATGCACCCGAAATATAAAATTTGCGATTAACAGTTATTTCCTTACCTGAATGGTTTTTATTTACATCACTGCAGATTAAATACTAGCACAAAAGACAATTAATGGGTAAATAATTCAAAATATCAATTTAATTTAAAATTGTCTACTTTATAGATATTTTGAATATCATTTTAAACATGTAGTGTTGTCAGATCTAACTAATCAAGAAAATTAACCAGATATAGCGAAGTTTCAGTCTGTCAGCAACGAATTCTGCGATGCATCAATACTTGAACTTCTAGAGTTCATAATTCGATTTATTACAGACACCTGCTTATTACGAACATTTTGAGCGCATATGATTTCATATCTTGCTCTTTCCAGCAGAGTATCGGATTTTCGTAATACATCTGAAAATAGTTCATTGATTTTTCGTTTGTCAATTACGGTAGGCCTTATTGCTGTTGTGGGCATCTTTTTCGCAGATCGAATATCTTGAACAATCTTTGCTTGACGTATTTTATTCAAATTTGAAGACTTGAACATCATTTTTCGTCTACGGATATCCTCTTCGCTAGCTCTAATTGAAATATCTTCGGATTCATTGCTTAATATGCTGTTATCCCTGTCATCCTCCATGATAATAGGGGTTTTATCCCATAAAATCAAACATGAACTTACCTTATTCCATAAAATTCAATTTTACTATTAAAATCTTTCAAATGTAATTCGATTTTAATATTCAAATATTGTACTGAGCATAAAAAATCTTTACATTTAAACTCTTGAATAGTTAGTAATATAATAATATTATATTAAATGTGGACCGAATTCCGAGAAAATTTTCGTAAGATATTACCGATCTCAACTAATAACGTCAGATAACTGAGATTACATATTTTATATAAATAAAAATAAAGATAAATAATTACAAATAATAAATAATTATATAAGATTTTATACAATTTATATAACGATTAAATTTATTGTTGAAAATTAAAATAAAAATCAATTTTTATGAATTGACTAATAAATAATATACAATGTATATTAATAAAATAACGATAAAATTTATTATCACAAAGTAAAATTAAAATCAATTTTTATGAATTCACTAATAAATAATATACGATGTATATTATCAGGAGGAACTACTATATAATCAGTAAAAAACCTTATTCTTCGACCCAACATAGCAAGGAGGTAAAATGCATGATAATGAGGAATTTTCTCTGATGAAATTTGATTATCTAGTATATTATTTCTAGTACAAAGTATATTATTTATTATCCATCTTAAGGGTTTAAATGTATTTTTAATGAAATTTTCTTGATTTATATATTTTACTATTTTCTGTTTGATATTATTTATATAGTAACCTAGTTTAAAATATGTATCTATTAAATTATTTAAATGATTTTGAAGAAAGCCAATATCATTACATATTGTTGCAATTCTTAAAATTTCATTATTTAATGTATTATATTTTATATTATATGGTATGCATAAATGCTCATGCAAAAATATGTTTCTTGTAAATTTAAATATGTCATCTTTACGATATAAATTAATAGTAGCTTTAGTCAATTATTATTTAATTTTCATATCTAGATATACACCTTCTTTATCATTAATATTGGTTTTGTTAAGAATAAAGATACCTGGACTACCATAAAGCTACTTGGACTACTATTACCACCCATTGGAACACTTTTTGTTTAAATATAGATGTCCCTACCTTTAAATAATTTTGATTGTTTAATTATTATCTTAATTTAATTAAGTTAATTAAGTTATCTTAATTTAATTATTATCTTAATTTAATATTTTTAAACAAGAATTTTATTTTTAAATAATTTACAAAATAAAGGGTTTCCTCGAATGGGCCATTTAAAAAAGTTGTTGTCTTTATATTCTTAATTCCGATCGTGAGACTACTCCGCGAGAGAGGATATTCTTCCCATAGTCGATTATTCTGTGAAACAGTTCTGCAAGGATGTGATAGACATTGAAACCATCTAAGCAACAATTGTTGATAGTCTAAATCTTAAATTTCTTATGACAGTAGCGTATCTCCTCGATTCGTTTACTGTATGTTTTTTTTGGCAACCTGCTTAAGTATGGAATTTGCGGTTTGTCCGAGTTCGCCTAAAGTCGACATTATGAATGGATGAAAAGAAGATATTTCTACGATTGTTATTCGTTCGTTGTATTTAGATTTTTTCTTTCCTTGTGGTATTTAAAAGGGTCTGACATGCAAGTCTTAGCATGTCATACCCTTTTTGAATACACTCTTCGACAACGGAACGATCTAATTCATTAATTTCTGTCTTCAGTTATAATCCATCATCATATTCAGAAAATATGCTGCCTGAACAACAATCCCATATGTTAGAGCAGGTGATGCATGTGATTGCTCGTTTAGAACGAAACGTTCATGACCTTCAAAGTAGCAAGGCACCGACTCCTGATGTGACTATGACACCAGTGATTGGAAATGATTTCAATCAGGAAGATGTAAAAGAGCTCATAGCAAGGATCGAAGCTGCATTAAATAGCCCGAGAGCAAAGCCACGAAACGCACATGAACTGGCAGCATACCTCAGCATGTTGAAAGCTATTCCGGTAGAAGATCTGGGAAACTACATGGCAAAGAAATGGTTTCAGATTTTCTTCCGCAGTGTGGTTACCATCTATATGGCGGTCACCCACGGCTGGCACACAGTCGCGCCTCAGTTGCCTAATGTAACTGGAGTGGACGCTGAACTTGCCATACGTGTAAGCCTGGATCTCAATAGGCCATTACAATTTCAACCTTACACCCAACATGCCTTTTCCTCTCGGGACCAGCTGGCGATAAGGACTCAGAGCAACAAGCCACATACCTCGAAAAAGAAAGGACGCAAGTAACGAGGAGGTTGCTCTGATGTATATAAAAAAAGAAAATTTTTCTTTCTTTTCTACTTTTGTAAGCTGGGTATATTTTTTATGTTTTGGGTCTAACTTGTTGAAAAGGAGGGTTGGGGTAAATATCTGAGGACACTGCGCTAAGTGAGACTGGGGTCGTAAGATCAACCTGCACTTTGAATAGGCGCACGCCCTCAGATATTACGACCAAATCTTACGACCCCAGTCTCACTTGAACGCCGTTTCAAAATTTGATCATTCATTAAATGATCAAATTTAATGAATGATCAATTTTTAAATTGATCATTCATTAAATTTATATCATTAAATTGATATTTTATCATCAATTTTTTTAAATTGATGATAAAATATTGTTTATATTATCTTAGTTGAAGATAAAAATCAGTGCTCGTTAGTTAACAATAAAAAAGTAAAGCTAATTCGATATTTTAATATTAGAATCTATTATTAATATACCTTCCGCTCAAATATCGCGAATCCTATTATAGTTGAGGATAAAAAATCTATGCTCGATAACTAACAATCATAAACTAACGTTAAAACAACATTTTTAGATAATTTATTATCAAAATATCTGCAGATAAAATATCGTGTATTTTATCTTGATAATTAAAAATCGAAGCCTATTAAAAATAATTTATTATCTAACAATCTGCAGATAAACTATCGCGTATCTTATCTAATTTGTTGTTAAAAATCAAAACCTATTATCAAACAATATGGAAAGTAAAGTTAAAACGATATTTTTAGATAATAAAATCTAAAATATCTGCAGATAAAATATCGCGTATTTTATCTTATTTGTATGATTAAAAATCGAATATTATTATAAGGACACAGAAAGTGAAGTTAAAACGACATTTTTAGTTAATAATTTATTATCTATATATGTAGATAAAATATCGCGTATTTTATTTTAATTGTTGATTAAAAATCGAAGCTTATTATCTAAGGATATAGAAAGTAAAGTTAAAACGATATTTTTAGATAATTTATTACCTAAATATCTGCAGATAAAATATCGCGTATCTTATCTTATTTGTATGATTAAAATCGAAACTTATTATCTAAGGATATAGAAAGTAAAGTTAAAAAGATATGTTTAAATAATAATTTATTATCTAAATATCTGCAGATAAAATATCGCATATCTTATCTTAATTGTATGATTAAAATCGAAACTTATTATCAAAGGATATAGAAAGTAAAGTTAAAAAGATATGTTTAAATAATAATTTATTATCTAAATATCTGCAGATAAAATATCGCATATCTTATCTTAATTGTATGATTAAAATCGAAACTTATTATCAAAGGATATAAAAAGTAAAGTTAAAAAGATATAGAAAATAATTTATTATCTAAATATCTGCAGATAAAATATCGTGTATTTTATCTTATTTGATGATTAAAAATCGAAGCTTATTATCTAAGGATATAGAAAGTAAAGTTAAAATGATATTTTTAGATAATTTATTATCTAAATATCTGCAGATAAAATATCGCGTATTTTATCTTATTTGTATGATTAAAAATCGAATATTATTATAAGGACATAGAAAGTGAAGTTAAAACGACATTTTTAGTTAATAATTTATTATCTATATATGTAGATAAAATACCGCGTATTTTATTTTAATTGTTGATTAAAAATCGAAGCTTATTATCAAAGGATAAAAAAAGTAAATTTAAAACGATATTTTTAGATAATTTATTATCTAAATATCTGCAGATAAAATATCGCGTATTTTATCTTATTTGACGATAAAAATCGAAGCTTATTAACTAAAAATATAGAAAGTAAAGTTAAAAAGATATTTATAGATGATAATTGATTATCTAGATATCTGCAGATAAAATTTCGTGTATTTTATCTTATTTGATGATTAAAAATCGAATATTATTGCATGGATATAGAAAGTAGAGTTAAAACGATATTATTAGGTAATAATTTATAATCTAAATGTCGATAAAATATCGCGTATCTAATCTTATTTGATGATTAAAAATAGAAACTTATTATCAAGAATATAGAAAGTAAAGTTAAAAAGATATTTTTAGATAATAATTTATTATCTAACAATCTGCAGATAAACTATCGCGTATCTTATCTAATTTGTTGTTAAAAATCGAAACCTATTATCAAACAATATGGAAAGTAAAGTTAAAACGATATTTTTAGATAATTTATTATCTAAATATCTGCAGATAAAATATAGCGTATCTTATCTTATTTGTATGATTAAAATCGAAACTTATTATCTAAGGATATAGAAAGTAAAGTTAAAAAGATATGTTTAAATAATAATTTATTATCTAAATATCTGCAGATAAAATATCGCATATCTTATCTTAATTGTATGATTAAAATCGAAACTTATTATCAAAGGATATAAAAAGTAAAGTTAAAAAGATATGTTTAAATAATAATTTATTATCTAAATATCTGCAGATAAAATATCGCGGATCTTATCTTATTTGTACGATTAAAATCTAAGCTTATTATCTAAGGATATATAAAGTAAAGTTAAAGCGATATGTTTAGATAATTTATTATCTAAATATCCGCAAATAAAATATGGCGTATCTTATCTTATTTGTATGATTAAAATCGAAGCTTGTATATAGAAATTAAAGTTAAAACGATATTTTTTATTTTTTATTAAATATTTTATTCCAGACTTTATATTTAAGACTCAATTGGTTTTTCACGTATATAATTAGTTGTAACGATATTTAATTAAGTTATTGTACGATTTCCCTTATGAATTTTCAACAATATTTGGTATTGACATTAAAGCAGTAATGAAAATATTGAGACTTTGAACATTTTAATAAGAGAATAAATAAATTGTTAGGAATAAATTGATAAATATTATAAATAAAATGCTTAGAATAAATAAATTGTCCTTCTTCATATCAATATCATTGGAATTTGAATAATTTATTAGAATACTAACTATTCCATTAGTTTTTATTTGAAGCATATCCAAGCCACCTGCTTTGCTATATTGTTATTGTGAATATGGCTGTTTATAGTATAATATCGACCGTTGTTAGTAGTTCATCGATGAAACGTTTGCCAGTGCAAATCCGATTCTACACTACAATCTTTCGGATCGGAATGTCATAACCTATTATATCGTACAGTTGTCATTTCTCTTGTTCCACAGGAAATCGTGTGCTTAGTGCTGTCATTTTTGTCGCAAACAAATTTTGATTTAGCAATGTGATCCAAACCATTTCAAGCAGCTCGTGCATCCTGAAACTCTTGTGTTAGCAAATGATAATGTTGTTCTGTACTGTGATAAGCGATTAATTTATAAATATATAAATATATCCGCGTATATGATATGTATACGATTGTGCCAAATTATTAATTATAATTAATTAATTCCATGTATTTTGGACATATACACACGTTTGTACAGGTGGGTATGAAATTTTATGATTAATTTTACAATTTTATATTTTTGTTTGTAATGATTTTATCAGTTTTAATGTTCTAATATATTGTTTCAGCTATAAATGTCTCTGAAAATAGGTCTTAAATTAGATTTCAAATGTTTAATATTCGTAAATGATACATTTCATATAAATATATCCGAGTATTCGATATGTATACGATCGTGCCAAATTATTAATTATAATTAATTCTATTTATTATTAATTTTATAATATCTTCTCAATATCTCACTTATTCACCTGCCCACATCTAAGCCATATAAGTCTTAAGGAAATTGATTGTCTTCGTCGCTCTTAAACAAATTACTTTCTAATATCCAACATACACATTTATTCTACATTTCATGTAAATTTGCATTCCTGAATGATCAACAATACCCTTCCTCCAATGCTCCGTTGTCAAACTACATACCGAATTTAAACACGGGTAATTGAACTTTTATTTCTTATAAATATTATCGTTTATTCAATGTTATAAACTTTTTGCCCAAAGCCAAAAGGCGAAGTTGCTTTAATAAATTCTCTGCATTAATTTTATTAATAAATAGAAATATTATTTTATATTATTTTATTAATTATATTAATAAATAGAAATATTATTTTATATTATTTTATTAATTATATTAATAAATAGAAATATTATTCATTAATTTTATTAATTACTCTATTAAACTGTGCATTGATGAGTATGATTTATTTAAATTATTATTTAAATTAATTATTATAAATTATTGATAGGCATGATTTTCTATCTGTAGTAAGTGAACGTAAACAGTATTTACAATACAAGGATTGATCGCTTTTACCCAAACATGCCGTTGATTATTAACATGTCGAAAAAATAGGGATATTATAAGAATAATTGAGTAAACTTTCAAGTGAAGTAGATTATCTTTCTAACGAATCTAAGCATCTGAATTTATAGAAGCAGAATTTCTCTGCTAACAAGTAAACTACAGTGGCCGAGCAATATCCAAGGCATTAATTGTTACTAAAGACGAAATACATACTTATTTTGAGTTGTAATACACAATTTATTTTGCTATACGCTTGCTTTCTTTGTGCATTTCGTAAATTTCAGATTTATTTCTTGTTGATAAATATTTATGACCGTCGAAATTACAGTCTGTCTATGCTAGTAGCAGCTATCGAAAATTTATACATTAAATTTAAAATGTTCTAGCAAAATTGACAAAATAAATGAAAGAGTCAATCTAAGGGTTACTAGCACGAATTCAATGATCTCATGATCCTATCAGTGTCATATATATTAATAAAATAAATTAATAATAAATTATAAATAGTTGATAATGATCCGTTATTGATAAATAATTATTGGAGCTGGATCAAATAAAAGAGGAAATTATTTTTGATATTTTGCTAACTTCTGTTAGCATCTTCAGAAAATTTCAATGTTTTTTAAAATGTACATGCTTATATAAAACAATTCAAAACGATCGAAAATAGGAAATGTGCAGTGAAATGCATTTTAAAGAAGTTAAAATGTACATGCATTTTATAATATATATTTATATATTATATAAAATATATAATAATATATAATATATAATATTAATAATATATAAAAAATTATTTTATTTTATTATAATATAATAATTTTCTGAAGATGCTAACAGAAGTTATCGAAATATCAAAAATAATTACGTCTTTTCTTTGATCCAGCTTCAATAATTATTTATCAATAATGGATCAGTATCAACTATTTAAAACCTAGTTTAATTATTAGGTTTTAAATAATAATGAGATTTTTTAATAAGAATAAATGGTTTACATCGGAGAATGAAATAACACAAATTTATATTCATTCAATGATTGATACTTCGCTAATCACTGTTAGCATCATCAGAAAATTGCAATCTAATTATAACTAGACTGTACACTCGAATTTTTCTGAAATTTCTTCTGAAACACCTCTAAGAAGTACAGATCTAGTCATGCCTACTTCATGTAGGCATGACTAGATCTGTACTTGATTTGTAGTTGCGAGTTGTGAGCCATTTCTGAGCGGACAGCAGATACGTTCGGTTTGTCGTTATCCACCCGGTTGTTATTACTACCAGACTGTGATTTGGGGATGTTAGCCAAGGTAGCATGTTTGTGTAGGTTGCATTCAGCTGATACGCATTCGGTAGAAGCTGCGTTTACCAGGATAGATCCATTTGGAACTTGAGAAAATCCGCCACACTGCAATACCTTTTCCAATTGCTTTAAACGTTCAACCAACACATTGATTTGCTTCGCCGCACAAAATCCGCAATAAAATGGTGGTCCGTCGTCAGTATCATCACCCAAATCACAAATGTGTGTTACCGATGTCCAAATTTGACAACCGCTAGTTGAACATTCCACTTGTACACTCTCGAATTTCCTGTTGTTGTCGGTATCCCCTGAGTTTGCTTGCCTACCTCTTGATACATTTTTCTTCTTGGCACACATTATCAGGATTCTCGATTCGTCTTTGATTGTTCAAAGATAATTGAACAATTATTGTATGTATTTTATTGTAAGAATTTTAATAACCAAGACTTTTTAACTCCGTTGAAGTAATCGTTGTTATCGATGTAATCGTTGTAAACATTGTAATCGTAGTAATATAGTTGTAATCGTTGGAAACGTTGTAATCGTAGTAATCGTAATAATCGCAGTAATAGAGGATCTTTCTTGGTTGTTCGATTGCTCTGTATATTAATTGTATGTATATTAGATCTAAATTTTGTAATTGTTGATAAATAATTATTGGAGCTGGATCAAAGGAAAGAAGAAATTAATTTTGATATTTCTTCTGTTAGCATCTTCAGAAAATTACTCATTTTCTGAAGTAATTTATTGAAGATGCTCTAACAGTAGTTAGCGAAATATCAAAAATAATTTCTTCTTTCCTTTGATCCCGCTTCAATAATTATTTATCAAAAATGTAAATCATGTGTCTAGAAGGTAGGTACGGAGAAGGTATTCGAATGTGATAAAGGATGAAACGCGGCGGACGTCGAGAAGGAGCTGATTCCAGGCGAGGGGGCGGCGACGAGGAAGGATCGGAGCCCGTAGTTGCTGGAGTAATTGGGAACGTGGAATAAGAGGAAATAACGGGAACGCAGTGGTGGAGAGATGGGGCTAGTGTCGTCTAAGAAAGAGAGATTTATGAACAATGAGGAGCAGACAGCGCTGAGACGAAAAGTGACGAGAAGAAAAGTGACTTATTTAAGTGTTCTGTATTAATAATTTCATAAAATTTACTTATTAGACTTTTATTAATTTTTATTGCAACAATATGTAATGGTTTTCTTCAAAATCATTTAAATAATTTAATAGATACATATTTTAAACTAGGTTACTATAAAAATAACATCAAGCAGAAAATAGTAAAATATATAAATCAACACAATAATATAAAGAATAAATTTAAACTCTTAAGTGGCAAATTTTTATGGATGGATAATAAATAATATACTTTGTATTAGAATAAGATACTAGATAGTTTTATCAGAGGAAATACATCATTAGCATGTATTTGGCCCCGCTGCTATGTTGGGTAGAGGAGTTAGGGGCCGAAACCTGATAGCATAGCAGTTCCTCCTGATGACCTCTAATTCTTATTCTGATACAACGTCTGTTATTTATTAGTCAATTCATAAAAATGACGTTTATTTTAAATTTTATTTTTTATTTTAACTTGATTTAAATTATAGAAAATCTTAAAACAATTATTTATTTTATTATTTAATTATTAAGTTTTGATTTAGCATTATTATGTTTTGTTTATTTTATGAATATATTAAATACGCAGACTTAGTTTGCTGATTTGATCCATAAAGATAATAATTTTCATATGGATAAATCCATCATATAGTTTTGGATCTTTTCATTCACTTATTATATATTATTATATTATTTAATTTGATTATTAAATATTGGTGCTTGAGACTTCCAAAGACCGACCATCCAGCATATGGGATATGTTTATTATGATTTAATAAAAAAATATTTAGCTATTATGATTTTAGATGACTTGGCTACCAGCAGAGAGTATGAACAAACTACTTGATAATTTAAAAAGTAAGACACTTTTTATAGAAATGTAATGATTTATTTCAATGTAGTCGCCGGTATTTTAAAAACTCCTCGAATACTTGAAACCATGCAAGCATTTGACAGGGCTTTATTCTGCTCTAGCCCAAAACCCTACTCTGACAGTCCACAGAGTATTGGATATGGGGCGACCATTAGTGCGCCCCATATGGAATGGGTTGTTTCTGCAATATATATTGGATGATTCGACTCTTTATTTACTAGCACGCATATGCGTTAGAGTTTATGAAGGATAAGCTAGTGGATGGGGCTCGCGCACTTGATGTTGGTAGTGTAATTCATCTTGATATAAATTATAAAATTAATCTTTTAATATTTAATTATTAAATTTTGATTTAGCATTATTATTTTTTATTTTATAATTATATTAAATACGTAGACTCAGCTAGCTGATTTGATAAGAATTCAGAGCATATTCGCTCAACATATTAATTTCGAACTTTTAACAGAAAACAATTAGTGGATAGTTAATAATTCCGCGCGATTGTCCGAGGTAAAATAGCACTTAATAGGATATTGTAAGTTAAAGTTTTCATAAATATTATAGAAATATGTAAATATTTCTGAAATATGATATATATATATATATATATATATATATATATATATATATATATCATAGAAATATGATATTGACTTTCTTTAAAATCATTTAAATAATTTAAATACAAATAGCACAAAAATTTAATATTAATGATAAAGAAAGTATATATCTTGATATAAACATTAAATTAACATCAATCAAAACTCCTTTAATTTATATCGTAAAGATGACATATTTAAATTTACAAGAAACATATTTTTGCATGAGCATTCATGCATACCATATAATATAAAATATAATACATTAAATAATGAAATTTTAAGAATTGCAACAATTTATAATGATATTGGCTTTCTTCAAAATCATTTAAATAATTTAATAGATGCATATTTTAAACTAGGTTACTATAAAAATAACATCAAGCAGAAAATAGTAAAATATATAAATCAACACAATAATATAAAGAATAAATTTAAACTCTTAAGTGGCAAATTTCTATGGATAGATAATAAATAATATACTTTGTATTAGAATAAGATACTATATAATCAAATTTCATCAGAAGATATACGTCATTAGCACGTACTTGGCCCCGCTGCTATGTTGTGTCAAGGAATATGGACCGAAACCTGATAACATAGCAGTTCCTCTTGATAACCTCAAATCTATATACTGACACATCGTTTGCTATTTATTAGTCAATTCATAAAATTTGACCTATATTTTAAATTTCGATTGTTTATTTTAACTTGATATAAATTATATTAAATCTTATAAGAATTATTTATAATTATTTATTATCTAATTATTAAATTTTGATTTATTGATTTAGCATTATTATTATTTTATCTATTTTTATTTATTAGAACAAAAATAATTATCATTATTAGCATTAATTACGTCATTAGCATGCATTTGGCATCGCTGAATTATTGGGTAGATATATAGGACGAGAAACCTGATAGCATATCAGTTCCTCCTGATGACCATTAATCCTTATTCTGATTAATCGTCTATTATTTATTAGTCAATTCATAAAAATTGACTTTTAGTTATTAAAATCTTATAACAATTATTTATAATTATTTATTATCTAATTATTAAATTTTGATTTAAATATTCCATAAGATTTTACAAATTCAAATGAATCTGTCTTTAATTTTATATTAAAGAGGATAATTAATATATATAGGGATATATTCTGTGAAGTTTATAAAAATAATGCAGCCGTTTTTAAATGTTGTCCTCTTTATGTTATCTATTAAAAAATGTTGTCTAAATGTTTGTCTATTGATTTATCTATTTTTATTTATTAGAACAAAAATAATTATTATTATTTTATAATTATTATATTTATAATAATATTATTTTATAACTAATCTTATAATTATTTTATTATATATTTAGCTACATTAAGGTGTAGAAACTATCGGTTTTTTATAAAACTTTTAAATTTTTAAATTTTTAAATTTCAATTTTCAATTTTAACTTGATATAAATTATATTATTTTTATTTATTTTTATTTATTTGTTTAATGCGAAATAAAAAATTACAACAGATTTTACAAGTGAAGATCTTAAATTAGAAATGCTAATAAACTAAATTACGATATTTTATAATATCGTAATTTTATAATTTTATACTAAATTATATTATTTTATATTAAAGAGGATAATAAATATAGCGTTGTATTCTGTGAAGTTTATATAAATAATACAGCCGTTTTAAAATGTTGTCCTCTTTATGAAATATTGATATCTATCTAAATGTTATATATTAAATTTTGAAGTATTGATTTAGCATTATTGTTTTTTATCTATTTTTATTTATTAGAACAAAAATAATTATTATTATTTTATAATTATTATATTTTTTTTTTTAATTTTTTTTTATTATAATTTTTTTTAAATACAAACATTTAAGAATACAGTCAAATAATAGTTATTAAGTCTTGTTCCATGCTGACTAACTGACTAAATTTTCGACGTACGAGCAGCACGTATAGACATCGAAGACATTTTTGCTAAAGCAAAACCGACTCTACTCCTTATATTTCGGATACAGGCGCTGTAATTATCGCAAGTTCTATCTGCTCGTATCTTTGCTATTTTCTTTAAAATCATCTGTGCTGTACTGCCAAGGGCACCGTTGGAGGCAAGAACAATAGGATAAAATGACGATCGTTCAAACCGTGCTATTCTTTCACCATACTTCGAGTTTTTTCTAGCCTCGTGATAGTTAAAAGCATTGCTTGTCGTGCCAGATGAATAAGAAGGAGCAAGATGGCTGAAAACACAAATGTCAAATAATGACCGCTCCGTCTTATCCCCAAACAGACCGTAACACGCAACATCAACTCTAGAATTACGATCAAGGGTCGTTGTGGAATTTTTGAAAACTATTCCTTCAGACAAAGGTTGTAAAGGAGGTTCAATTGATGTTGAACTGCATACATCGGCTAGTTCTTTAGCAATAATATCACGAACCACGTTATGTCTAATTGTTGGAATACCACCGGACTGACAAGCAACAGCATGACAAATATCAAAATTGTGTCCACACAAACATTTCATGGGTGAGTCCGGAGGTTTCCATCCATAGCGTGATGCCAGAGCATCTTGAAATTGCCTTTTGCTTAAGTGGTGATTAAGTACTAATGAAGGTTTTGCTGAAAGCCAATTAGATGCCCCTTTACAGGCTGCGAAATCGAGATAAGCGCTAATAGTCGCTGATTTTGATTTAACCCTCATCAATCGAGTTTTGATAGATTCTTGCTTATATATTCTTATTTCTCGCGCAATTTGGGCATATCTAATCTCTAAATCACTTCCTGATAATCCATCTAGTAGAGGTTGGCTCATGCGTAATGAACTATCATATTCCGAAAGAGGATTACTATTCGGGTCTAGTATACCCAATCCACCGTAGCGTAATGGAATCATTATCGAATCAAGTTGTCCCGTATCTAAATCAACTCCTGTCAACTTCGGAATGATCGTGTCGAATATATACGATGAAAGACGTTCGTAACATGTGCTACTAGCCATACAAGTTCGTTGAACATAATTCCACTTGAATTGGAGCGCCTGCGTCAAAGCTGCAAAAGCGACGTATGGATCTTCATTCGCTACTAAATTCAAATTTTTTAATGATTCAATCCAGTTTTCAATTTTGCCATGAACAAATTGGTCCATATATGTTTGATCTCCAATGGCAGAACCAAGAATTTCTGTACCTTGGTATATAATCTTAAGCCCTGTACCACAGAAAGTCTTCTCTGCTAATTTTATTTGATCTTTATGTACTAGAACCTGGCATTTTTGTTCATTTAGATGAAATCCATATCTATGGCCGATTTCGCGGATACCATTCCAGACTCTCAATACATCAGATCGACTACCCACACAATTCGCATCGTCTGCAAACCAGCGATGAGTAACGTTTGGTGCTATAGCTCTCAGCTTCATTATTAGTGGAAGTGATGACGCAGCAAATGCTATCATTGCCAGAGGATCACCTTGCGTGAACCCCTCCTTGGAAAACATTAAATCCTTGTCGACTGAAAGAGTTGCTGGATTACCATACACATTACGCAGCACTGTTGCTAGTGAAGGACAAACATACTCGATATTTGCTAGAGCCAATTTACGGTTCACACAGTTAAAGGCATTTCGAGCATCCAGCTGCAACAAGCACATGTCACTGTTTTCCATGTAAACCTGTCGAATGGAATGTATCGCAGCCTCGACCCCGCATCTTTGTCCAGCGCACAATTGTTCGCATTTCGACACGATCTGTAAGTCTTTACTTATCAACTTTGCCAGAACTTTTCCAACTATTCTGCGTGATACCTCACCAATCCCTATCGGCCTGATGCCGGGGTCCTTGTTCAATGGAATCAAACGGCTTGCTGTAAATGCTGTAAGAGAGTCTGGGTTGATATTAACGGATGCCACTAGATACGAAAAATCAGCGAGACTGGAAGCTAGTCGAGAAGATGATATTCCGAACGAACATAGCATTGTGCGCCATATTTGCGCATCCATTCCTGAAGGTCCTGCTGATCCTTGAGTGCGTCGAGCTGCCTCTATAATGTCATCGCTTGATATGTATTCAAAACGTACTGGGTGGTGCTTAACCATGTTTGGTAAAGGACTATTTAAAGCTACGCCTTCACTTATGTCGGAAGCTTCAGGGTGAAGCTGTAATAGCTTATGCCGCACACTCTGTGATTCAAAAGTATCGTCCAGCTCCATTATA